>NW_020871259.1:106179-111179 GCF_003789085.1 Penaeus vannamei
AGAAATTTCGTGTGGGATTTCGCAACAATAGGGCGGGGCGGGCATCTTGCAGACGGCGACGTGACACGGTTTTGGGGCATTTCTTCAAATTTTCAACTTTGATTCTACCTAATTTCTCGTCACGTGTGTGCCCCCAGGCCCCGCGCCTTTAAGTCCACGATTTCCCAGGGTCCACAAGATTGAAGGGGGTAGAGAAAAATACAAGCAAATAGGCGGCAGGGCTGTCTTCCTGTAGAAATATCGAAATACATACATTACACTACATAATAGTATATAGTTATATATCTATAGTATATATATATAATGTATAAATATTATATATAGATATATATATATAATATATATATATATATATAAGTATGTATATGATTATGTATATATTGTAGTGTACATCTATTACACTACACACACATATATATGGTGCACACTGTGGTGTTCTATTCTCAATTCATATAACCATTTTTATACCACCATTCATGATTCATCCCTAAACACTCCATCCCACAACTAAACCACTCAAGGAAGTAAAAGAAAGTCCACCCACTTCCTCGCCATTGTTGTTTTACGAGGGAGTGTCCTCTGTGGAGACAGCGTGCCCTTCGAAGTTGCAGTCCTTCAGGCTTCTTCAGTTCCCTCGCCCAAGTGCCTGCATTTCCCCTCAGTCGAGTAGGCTGTTTACCGACGAGTAAGAGGGTGGGCTTCCTCTTGACGTAAAACACGCAATAGATACATTGTTAGGATTTTTTTTTTTTTTTTTTTGTGATACTACAATAGAGATGTGATTGTTTATGGTGAGGTTGGTGTCTTACTCTTCATATGCATGCGATAGATACATGTAAGACATTTTGTAATAACTACAATAGATATGATTATTTAGGATGATAGAGAACCTATGATAATACAGTGAAGGATGCTGAGCTTAACAGATGAACAGTTGAATAGTAAATAGTAAAGAATACTGAAATTAGGACAATAATTCTAAAAAAGTTGGTGCTAATACAAATGGAAAATATCGTTCTTCAGTTTTATTTATTTATCATTTCATTCAGTCCCGGTGACTTTCAGACAATTTGTCGAGTACATGATAATGAAGAGAGGGAAAATAAAAGAAAATCGTATTAACAAAAAAAAACACCACATCTCAGACGTTGAAGAATGCTAAGTCATAATCATAATGTTTTGTTCATTCACTAATTTACTTCGCTCTAGACTCCTAAATAATGCTTAATGGTTAATATTGAATTTCTGTGTCATTCTTTTATCGTTTATTCTTTTTTTTATAAAATTAGTAGTGGCTAAACATCCTGTCAAATCTCGCGCCTCAGTGACAAGAAATATTATCATTTCCTGATCTAAAATGAATCACTTACATTATTGCCAATTGGTCATGCAATCAGGTGTTACAAGGGAGGAAACACACACGCACACAACACAAGCTCTCTCTGTCTCTGTCTGTCTGTTCTGCTCTGTCTCTCTCTCTCTCTTCTCTCTCTCTCTCTCTCTCCTCTCTCTCTCTCTCTCTCTCTCTCTCTCTCTCTCTATCTATCTATCTATCATTCTATCTCTCTCTCACCTCTCTCTCCTCCCTCCTTCCATCTTCTCTCCCTTCCCTCCTCCACCTCTCTCCTCTCTCTCTTCTCTCTCTTCTCTCTCTCTCTCTCTCTCTCTCTCTCTTCTCTCTCTCTCTCTCTCTCTCTTCTCTCTCTCTCTCTCTCTCTCTCTCTCTCTCTCTCTCACCCTCCCTCCTCTCTCCTTCCCTCCTTTACCCCTCCCATCTCGACGCTCTTTCTCACAGACACGCCCTTCTTTCTCTTTAAACCTTTTCTCTTCTCTCTTTTTCCCTTTCTCTTTCTTCCTCTTTTTTCTATACATAGAGGACCTTAGGAACTACACAAGGCACGGCCGTGTTGTTAGTTGTGTGAGACCAAGAGGCTGAGTATCACAACTCAAACAAACTTTCGCTACTTCTCTCGGCCTTTTGTGTTCACCGCACTTTGTGTCAACCGGTGTGGGAAAAGGGGTGGGGAAGGAGAGAAAAGGAGATAGAGAGAAAGAAAGGGGATAGAAAAAAGAAGAGAGAAAGGAGAGAGAGAGAGAGAGGAAGTGCAGAAAGAAAGGAAGAGTAGAAGAGGGAGAAGGGGTGGGGAAAAGGAGGAGAGAAAGAGAAAGGGAGAGAGAGAGGAGACAGAGGACAGAGACGAAAGAGAAAGAGAGAGAGAGACGGAGAGAAAAAGAAAAAGGGTGATAGAAAGATAGATAGAAAGATAGGTGGACAGACAGACATATATGAAGAGAGTGTGTGTTTAAGAGAGAGAGCGTGTGTGTGAGAGAGCAAGGGATCTGCTGTTAAAAATGCAAATTATATACCTTGATTTATTCAGGTACCTTAACCTAAGCTAACATGAAAGATCTATACAAACATCTAATTCTAAAAAAAAGCCTTTGCAGCGTGTCTTTCGTCCCTCCCTAATTTGAACTAAATAAATTTCCTGTGTCCATGACTTTTCTTCTAAGATGCCCCAGGGAAACAGTGGCTTTGTAAAAGATTAGATTTCATCATTCGATATTCACTTTGATGTCGCTAATCTCTCTCTCTCTCTCTCTTACTCTTGGCTCTCTGTCTCCTGGTCTTTCTGTTGTCTGCTCTCTGTCTCTCTCTGTCTCTCTCTCTCTCTCTCTCCTCTCTCTCTCTTCTCTCTCTCTCTCTCTCTCTCTCTCTCTCTCTCTCTCTCTCTCTCTCTCTCTGTCTACTCTCTCTCTCTCTCTTCTCTCTCTCTCTCTCTCTCTCTCTCTCTCTCTCTCTCTCTCTCTCTCCTCTCTCTCTCTCTCTCTCTCTCTCTCTCTCTCTCTCTCTCTCTCTCTCTCTCTCTCTCTCTCTCTCTCTCTCTATCTCTCTCTCTCTCTCTCTCCCTCTCTCTCTCTCTCATCTCTTCTCTATCTCTCCTCTCTCTTTCTTTCTCTTTTTTCTCTCTCCTCTTCACTTTTCTCCTTCTCTCTCTGACTTTCTTTCTCTCCCTCTCTCTGCTTCTCTCTCTCTGTTTATCTCCCCCCCTCACTCCCCCATCCCTCTCTCTCCACCTTAAACTGCTCCCAAATAGACTTGCTTTAATTTGCGTGTTTGTTCAATCGTCTCAGAGCGCCTCCTCTTTATATAGCATCTGTACACAAGGCTCAAAGTCCTGTGGCCAAAAACGTGTCGTACGTCTGGCAGCCGGGCGACCCTGGGTGTTTTGGATAATTACGAGAATTCCTCTGGGACAAGAATGACTAATTTTACGCAGTGTTTCATGGGGCGTCACCCTGGGCGCTCTGGCCCTCCGACGCCCCTGTACCAATACTATTTCTTGCCGGAATAATGTCCTGAGGCGCTGGTACGTAGACGTCTAGGTGGTTCGGTGTCGTTCGGTTATTTCTGTCTGTTTAATTCGGTTCTCCCTCTCTTGATTTCATTCTTATTCTTTTTTCTTTTTTTGCTGATACTGTTTCTTAGACTTCTTCCTTTTCTTTTTCTGTTTTTTTTTCTTTTTAGATATTATTCTCTGTCTGTATTTCTGTCTCTGTCTCTCTCTTCTCTCTCTCTCTCTCTCTCTCTCTCTCTCTCTCTCTCTCTCTCTCTCTCTCTCTCTCTCTCTCTCTCTCTCTCTCTCTCTCTCTCTCTCTCTCTCTCTCTCTCTCTCTCTCTCTCTCTCTCTCTCTCTCTCTCTCTCTCTCTCTCTCTCTCTCTCTCTCTCTCTGTCTGTCTCCGCCCAATCACACACTCACACACACATACACAAACACACACAAACACAGCCACCCCGACCCAGGTTTATTTCCCTTTGCTCAATAGCATTATCAACACGTACATATCACGCTTGATATGCAACACCTTATACACAGGAGAGTAATTGCCGCAAGTAAAATCATTACGAGACACATAAATATAATTTACACTCGCAAACAAAAAAAACCATCTATTCAGAAACGGACTTGGAACCCTCGTGGGTGAATGAATACTAAATCTTCCGTCGGGATATTCGTCTTACAGGAGATTCTACATTTCTCTTACGTCTCGCGGAAGCTCCTATTCCAATAACGTAAAGAATTTAATGTCGTAATACAAAAAAAATAAAAAGAAAAGTGGAAGGAGGGGGAGGGGGGGATTATTCCAATATTTAGACTTCTCGCTAAGACCGCGTCTGCATGTTGGAGGGAGGGAGGAGGGATAGAGGGTGGGTGGGGGGGGGATTGACAAGGCGCTGGGTGTAGGGTTGGAGGTAGTGGGCGAGGGGGGGGGGTGATGGATAGAGGGTTGGGGAAGGAGGAAGTAGGATGTCGAGGAAGTGGGGAGGATGTTCAAAGGGGGGAGGAAGGTGGGGGTTCAGGGGGGGAGGGGGTTTACCAGGGGGGGAGGGTGGTGTGGTGAGGAGTGGGCGGAAGAGGAAACACGACACGGGGAGGAGGGGTACGGTCGGGGGGGGGGGCGAAGGTGGAGGAGAGGGGAGGTTACGGGTTTGACATTGCGTTGGACGGGGTGGGTTGGTGGGGGTGGGGGTGGGGTGGGGGTGGGGTGGTGGGGTGGGGGTATGACCAGGATGGAGAGGAAATGAATGTGGAGGAATCGGTGGAAACAGGTCTCGCGAGGTAAGGGGGGTTGTAGGAAGATGGAACAGGGGTGGGAGGGGGTGCCTCGTTCCTCCTTCTCCGTTCGTCTTTGTCAGAATGCGAATAGGGGGGGGGGGGGGGGGTGTACAGGGACAGCGTGCAGAGGAAACTGACAAAGACCGATTTTTTTTTTTTTTTTTTTTGTATTTCTTTTAAGAAATTGTTGGCTGTTTTGTTGGGCATACATTTGGAAGCAAAGAAAGAGAGAGAAAAATACTGAATATCGATACGTTAATTATGTAAGTAATGTATAGGATACATACTTAAATACATATACTAAAAAAAAAATAATAATAATAAAATAAAAAAAAAAAAAAAATAAAAAAACAGAATAATATACACACAATAACATAATT
>NW_020871259.1:126179-128679 GCF_003789085.1 Penaeus vannamei
AGAGAGAGGAGTGAGAGAAAGAGAGAGAGAGAGAGAGAAGGAAAGAGATAAAAGAGAGAGAGAAGGAGAGAACACAAAAGACAGAAAGAAAACAGAGAAACCCCAAGAAACGGTAAAAGAAAACAAGCCCAGACCAACCCAACCCCAACCCCCCCCTCCTCAAAAAGAAAAAAAAAAAAAAAAAAAAAAAAAAAATCGTAAGAGATTACCCGAATCCGCGTGTGATTATCCCCCCGATTATCGGATAATACGCCGGATGAGATCCGATATTTACGCTGGAATAAACCACCTGGCGGAACAAGGGGGCTCATCCACAGGCTTATGCAGACGGCCAGAGACTAACGAGAAAAATGTTGGAATAGAGTTATCAAAGCAAAAAAAAAAAAAAAAAAAAAAAAAAAAAAAAAAAAAAAAAAATGCACCTGTGAAAATTAGTTCCAGGTATATCCACAGTTTCGAATATGTTTTTTGATAATTATGGCTGTGTTTTCACGATGATGATGAGAGCAAAACATTTGGAAAATTAACATCAAAGAGTAACTTTAACTGCTATCATTATCAATATTATGATGTTGATACACATAATGATAATGGGAGTAATGATAGCATGATAATTAAGCAATTAAGGCAATGACAGATACAACTCCATGATAATAATGATCATAGTGATAATGATAATAATTGTGGTAAGGTAATGATAATGGTAATGAAGAGAAATAAAATATGATAATAATGATAGTAATCATAATAACACTGATGGTAATATTGATAAAGACAATAATGAAAATAATGATAATATTTATAATAACTATTATCATAATATCAGTGATGAAAATGATTATGAATATAATTATGATAACAATAACTTTAGTAATGATGATGATGATAAGGATAATAATAATAATGATAATAATAATGATAATAATAATAATAATAATAATAATTAATAATAATAAGATAATAATAATAATAATAATAATGATAATAATATTAATTAATAATGATAACAAACAACAACAATAATAGTGATAATAATAACAATGATGAAAATAAGGATAATAATAAAATGATGATAATAAAAACATAAATAATAATGATAATAGTAATAATGGTAATAAAGTGATAACAATAAAAACAAAACAACAATAATAACAATGATGGAAAGGTTAATGATAATAATGATAATCATCATGAATAAATAACAGTGATAATAATTATCATGACAATAATTATCATTATAATGTCATTATTACTATTATTGCTAATATGATCATCATTACCATTATCATTGTTATTATTAGTAGTAGTAGTATTAGTAGTAGTATTAGCATTATATATTATTATTATTATTATTTTATGTTATTATTATTGCTTTTATTCTCTTTTGTAATTATGTGAACTAATATCATAAGAATGATGAAAACAGTATCAATGATTATTATTGTTTTTATCATGATCATTATTATCTTTTTCATAATCATTAGTATTATCATTATCTTCATTATCATAATTATTATTATCATCATTATCATTGTTTTTAGTACCATCCCTTTTTTTACTATTATCATCATCATTATTACTTTCATCATGAATATTATTATCATTTTTATTATCATGATGATGATTATTATCATGATTATTATTATTTAATTATCATCGCTATTATCAAACATCATTCATTATCATTATCATTATTTTGTTAATATCATCGCTATTATCATCATCATTATTATTATCATTATTTTGTTATTATCATCATTATTATTACTTTATATGTGTAGTAGTAGTAGTAGTAGTATCATCATTTTCATTATTATCATCATTGTTTAAATTATTTTTATTATTGTTATCATTACTATTATCAATATTAATCTCATCATTTTTGTTCTCCTTCTCATTATTATTATTATTATTATTATTATATTATTAATTTTGTTGTTGTTGTTGCTGTTTTTGTTGTTGTTTGTCACCATTATTATTATCATCATGATTAATATTATTATTATTACTATTGTTATTGTTATTATTATCATTATCAAGATCATTATGTTATATCAGTCATTATTATTATCATCAGTATTAGTATTATCATTAGCAGTAGTAGTAGATTACTATTATTATTGTTAATTATCATGTTATTATCATTATTGTTATATAGGTCATTATTATTATTACTACTACAATTATCATTATCATCATCGCTATTATCATTACTTATTTATTGCTCTTATCTTATTGTTGTTACTTTATTATCATCATCGTCATTATCTTTCTTATCTTTGATTTTTATCATTACTGTTATCATTATCATTAATATCACCATCGTTATCATTAATATCATCAACATTATCATTAATATCATCATCGTTATCATTAATATCATCATCATTATCATTAAAATCATCATCGTTATCATTATTATCACTATTATGATAACTTTTAGTCTTACAGATGCCAGATATCGTTATCTAGTCTATTTACATATCGCCATAATATCAGC
>NW_020871259.1:141179-153679 GCF_003789085.1 Penaeus vannamei
ATTTGTAACAGGACTTATGTACAACATACAATACACGCGTTATGACCCATGTATATACTGATAAAAATGATGATCTAAGAGCTTGCCCCAAAAAATATGCCACCAGGTTGATTTGAAAGATTTTTTTATATACTTTTGTTTTTACTTTTTTTTTTTTTTTTTTTTGTCTCTTTGATGTGTAGATATTTTTAACTTTTTTCAATATCTCTGGTTATAGGGACAGGAAAAAGATCAAATAGAAAAAGATATAGATTTTTTCCTATCAAAAAGGACAATGGAAGCAGAAATAAAGATCCCTTACGATAAAAAAAGAAAAAGAAAAAGTTAAACATAATGCTTTTTACTCCTTTCTGTGAATAGGGAGTATCGACCTTAATCGTAGTTAGAAGGTATTAGAGTGGTTAAATATTAGTGTGAGGTCGATGAGAGTGAACCCCATTGGCTGTCAGTAAAATTATGAACAACGAAGTGTCGGGTTAAATTTTTGAGCGAGAGAATAGAATTGTTCATAGGTAAAGAAAAAAGAAAATTACCCCCCAAAATGGATGGAGATATTGATATTTGAGTTCTCTATTTTTTAAAAAATAAAAAAAAAAAGAATGGGAAAAAGAAAAGAAAAAGAAAAAAGGAAAAAAATGGCGTTAGAATATATTTAACGTCTCTTAAATATCAAAAGACTCTCGGATAAACAAAGTTATTAAACAAAAAAAAATGACCAATGGTTAAAAAAGTAAGAGAGAGCGCAGAAATAGACAACCCTCCGATTAAAAGAAAGACAAGACGATGAGAACGTGCTGAGAAAGACAGTAAAACCTGCAGAGAAGAGTCCTGATGACGAGAGGAAAGAATAAGAACCCATTTGAGAACGAGAGAAAGAAGTGAGAGAGACGAGACGAAGGATGATGACTCCTGAAAGTACCGTGGAAGAGAGCCAGGAATGACTCGAGATGACTGAGAACAGCGACCGAGCCTGACACCAATGAATCAATTCTTCACATTCTCGGTATCAGGCTCTCGCCGGGTTCTGCATACGCTATTTAGCTATGTAGATGATGGGAGAGAGAAGAGATGAAGCGAACGAGGATGAGTATGAGCAGAGAGAGAGAGAAGGAGAAGAGATGAGTAGGAGAGAGAAAAGATGGGGAGAGAGAGAATAGGATGAATGAAAGAGTGAGAGTAAGAAAGGAGAGAGGAGAGAGAGAAGAGTGGAGAGAGAGATAAAGATGGAAAAGAAGCGTAGAGAGAGGAGAGAGAGAAGAGAGAGAGGGAGAGAAGAGAGAGAGAGAGAGAGAGACAGAATGAGAGAGATGAGAGAGAGAGAGAGAGAGAGAGAGAGAGAGATAGGAGGGGGGTGGGTGTAGCAAAGACAGATTCATATTTACCAACCAAAACCCCTCTCCATCTCTCTATTATTCACCTCTAATACGCAGAAACTCACAGTAAGAACAACAACCAAAATGAAAAATTAAAACAGAATACGCAAAAAAACACATCGCATAAACACCGCCCACAACAATATACCATCCAAGACACACGCCCACACACATATCGGGAAAATGTTTTGGGTGGAATTTACAACCACAAAAGACGGAATAGCACCGGGACCGTTCTACTCCTGGAAAACTTTATATCTGATTTGTCTCTATCGTCAGGACATTCCGGCGGGGGTTACCAACCGTGCTCTGGTGCAAATGTGGAATGTTGTATTTGATGTGTTCAAGTATGTGTAAGTTGGGAATTTTGTGTTGGATGTGTGTTTGTTTGGACTTGGGGTATCTCGCTTGTGTTATCTAGGTCTCCGAAGATGGTGAAGGAGTGTGTGGTGGTGTGAATGTGTTCCTTAGGGATATGTGTAGGTGGAGTTGGTTTATGTGTGTTGTTTACGTGGGGTGTATCTCGTTTTGTCTTCTGTGATTGGTGATGGTGTATGTAGGCGCGCGGGTGGAATATCTTTTTGTATGTTTTTAGATATGTTATGTGGTAATTTTTTTTTCTTTTTATATGTGTTTGTTGACTTGTATCTCCTTTTTTTTTTTTTATTCTTCGTTTGATGTGTGTTTTGTCCTTCCTATTATGTGTCTCGGAATTGATATCTTTTGTTGTATGTTTTAGATAATGTGTATGTAAATTTTTCGTGTCTGTGTGTTTGAACTTCGTGTCTGTTCTTCATTGATGTATGGGGCGGGGGTCGTTCCGGGTATATATGTGTCCGCGGAATGATAAATATATATATTTTGGTGTTATGTGTTTAGATATGTAGTGATGTGGATTTTGGAAGAGACATACCTTTTTTATACGTGTGTTACTCGTGGTCCCGTGTTCTTCTTTGATTGTATGGGCGTGTCTTCCCTAATATATGTCTTGTGTATGTGTTTCCTCTTATTGTATACACTGATTGTAGTATTGGATTATATGTTTGCCTTTTCGTGCGTATTGTGTTTGTCCAAGAATTTGTATTTGTCTCTCATAGCTTGGAGTTTGATGTCTTTGGTTAAGGATATGTGTATCCGATTGTGGGGTGGGTGGTTCTGTGTGTCTTTATATGACTGCATGCACATTTATACTGATGGGGGGGGGAGGGGGGTGGGGTGTGGTGTGGGGGGGTAGGGTGAGGGTGGGGTTGGGGTGAATGTGGGTGTTTTATCGAACAAAATCAAGAATCCGCTTGTTTGTATGTCTCTTTGTGTCTTTGTCGGACAATATGCATCTGTTTTTATTTTCGTGTTTGTGTTTGTCTCAATTCGATCCTAAATACCTTTTATCACCTGTGTGTGTATTTGTTTCCCTTTGTGCATCCTCTTATTTGTATGTAGCTGCGTATTTGTTTGACTATGCATGTTGGTCTTTCTTTGCCATCGTGTATATATTTCCGTAATTTAACATTCAGTTTGCGTTACGTTTCGTTTGTTCATCTCTTTGTGATCTATCATAATGTCCTTTCACGTGTATCAGTTCGTATGCAGTACAATGGTTATATCCATTAATATTCAACTGTATAAATATCCGTCGAATTTGTGGATTTGAGAGTGCGTTTAGTGTATGTTCATCACTGTATGCATATAGCCCGGGTATGCGTATATCTGTTTTCATTTATGATTAACCCCTTGCCCATAAAAGCGTTATTTTCCATTTGCTAAAACCTTTATCTGCCATCAATATGTATCTCACAAACTTTAACCTCTCCCCTCCCACACAAATATCCATGAAATATAAATGAAATAAACTCTTTGTTTTACCACTAACTCATTCACCCATTTCGTTCTGAATCGCTCATGGTCAGGCAGACATATTTATACTCACGACCTGACCGGCACAGTAAATCCATGGGTAGTACATGGATCCCTATGCAGGGTGATGTGACGGCTTCATATTACACGCCATTAAGGCTACGATGACAGGCAAGTTATACTTCGCTCGACAGGGCCGATACAGGTATAACTTAGGGCACGAGTATTGTGAAGTGCGTGAGGCAGCGACGGGGGACGAAGCATTAAACTCACACGAATGTAGGCGATATCGGGCCAGCGGACATAGCACGATACCAGAAACCCACATAAATTACCCCCACAAACAACACATACTAAGGAGACGCAGCAGAAAACACCCCCACATACAATACCGAAGCGATACATCGCCACCGCGATACATCATACCAACAGACCGCAGCACATAAGAGCCCAACACACGACGCTCAGGCAAACATAACACACAACGAAATAAGACAGAGGCACGAAAATACAGAATAATGCTGGAGTTTTCCCCTCATTCTGACAGGCAGTAGTGTCAACACACACAACGATCCCCCACACATACCACATACCATTCACCCGAAACGAGCCGGCCCAGCCCACGACACCACATCACATACCGGGCACCGAATGGTACACTATGAACCGGAAGCGAGCCCCACAACAGCATACGCCCAACCACACCAGCTCACAAAACATAGACACAACAGCAGGCACAAAACAACGAAGCACAAGGAATGGAGGGGCAGGGAGGTAGATGGCGGGGGAGGGTTCCGCGGTGCGAGTTCGGGCGTCGGCCGAAGGGGTGGGGCGGGGGGGGTGCTGCGGGGTCGGGGGCTGCAAAAACAGGCGCAGAGTGGCGTGGATGAGAAAGGAATGGGGTGCGGGTGTATTGGTTGTCGTAGCAATTGTAGCGGCGATGATGAGGCGGTGGAGGAGGAAAGAGAAGGGCATGAGAGGGAGAGCGGTGTTCTGTCCTTCGGCGTGCGTGTGTGCCCGCCTCTCGGTTTCATGCTGGGGGTGTGTTTCTTCTTCGTTGCTTCCGTTGTCTGTGGGGGTCCGTCCGTGGCCTCCGCGTGCGGGGGCGTTCTTGTGGTGGGCGTGTGTGGGGCGGTGGTGTGGCTTTTCTCCTTGCGCCCGTCCTTCTTTCGCTGGGTCGTTGGGGATTCTCTGCTCTCGCTCCTGCTCTGTGTTTCTTTGTCTGGGTTTGTCTGAGTGTCTTGTCTTTTCCCTTCTGCTTTCTGTTTCGTTCTTCTCTTTTTTCTCCTTCTCCCGTTGCTGTCTTGCTTCTCTCTCTCTCTTCGTTCGTCCTCGTTCGGCTTTGCGCGGGCATGCCACACTCCGTCTATGCGTTCATGCTGAGGGGTGGTTGTGGGTTCTCGAATAGTCAGGTTCTTCTTTTGGTTCGGCTGTTCTCCGTGGTGGAGTTGCGTTCTCGTGTTGTCTCTCCAGGCCACGGGGCGGAGCATGGAGGTCCCGAGGGTATTCCATATCCGAAATTGTCGACTGAGCCGATAAAAGCTAGGCCCAGAACTGGGTTATACAAAGTTGTAGAAAACGTGGTATGGGTGGCCAAACAAGCGGGGCCGGGGGGGAGTAGGAACAGACAACCCGGAGAATTGCGGGTGCGGGGGTTGGAACAGCTCTGGGTGGTGGGGCGGGGGGGGCCAGTTGTGCCATAGAAATGTCCCCGCATTCTTAGCTGTAGCAAGGAATGGGGGGGCGTAGGCATGAGTGTGCTGTAATGTCCTTGTGGCCTTTCGTTGTGGGAGAGGTGGAGGAATCGGGCAAAATCTGTATTACTGCCGTGGAAAAAGACAGCTAAAATCATGAGCAAGTATTTCGATGAATAGAAAAGAAATGGAATGGGGTGGTGTGTGGTTTGTGAAGTGGTGAGACGCGAGGTTTTGAAGATTTTAGGTGATTTTCCATCACCCGAGGAAATAACGGGTTTTTTTTTTTTATGATAGTGAGATCAATACTTAGAGTTGGAAAAGGAATTGATAAATTCATATCCTCCATTTTCTTCTTTCCCTTTTGTCCTTTCTCCCCTTTACTATCCTCCTCCTTGTTCTTTCCTCGCTTTCTCCTTCTAAACCATCTATTTTCTCCCTTCCTCCTTCTCCCCCCTTTTCCTGCCTCCCTGTCTTCGTCCCCTCCATTTCTATCCTTCCCTTTTCCCTCTCTCTCATTCCGTCCCCTCCTTTCCTACCCTTCCCTTTTTCTCCCCTTTCTCCCTCTCTCTCTCCTCCTTTCCTACCCTTCCCTTTCCTCCCTCCTCTCTCTCCGTACCCTCCTCTCCTATCCTTCCCTTTTCTCCCCCTTTCTCCCCGCTCTCCTCTCCTCCTTTCCTACCCTTCCCTTTTCTCCCTCCTCTCCTACCCTTCCCTTTTCTCCCTCTCTCTCCTCCTTTCCTACCCTTCCCTTTCTTCCCTCCTCTCTCTCCGTCCCCTCCTCTCCTATCCTTCCCTTTCCTCCCTCCCCTCTCTCCGTCCCCTCCTTTCCCATCCTTCCCTTTTCTCCCTCCCCTCTCTCCGTCCGCTCCTTTCCTCCCTCCCCTCTCTCCTCCCTCCTCTCCTATCCTTCCCTTTTCTCCCTCTTTCTCCCGCTCTCTCTCTCTCCTCCTTTCCTACCCTTCCCTTTCTCCTCCTCTCCTCTCTCCTATCCTTCCTTTCCTCCTTCCCCTCTCTCCTCCCCTCCTTTCCCCCTTCTCTTTTCTCCCTCTCTCTCTCCTCCTTCCTCCTCCTTTCTTCCTTCCCCTCTCTCCTCCTTTCCCATCCTTCTCTTTTCTCCCTCTCTCTCTTCCTCCTCCTCTCCTTTCTTCCCCCCTCTCTCCGTCCCCTCCTTTCCTCCCTCCCCTCTCTCCGTCCCTCTCTCCGTCCCCTCCTTTCCTCCCCCCTCTCTCCGTCCCCTCCTCCCCCTTTTTCTCCCTCTCTCTCTCCTCCTCCTCCTTCTTCCCCCATAATCTCTTGGCAGTGCCAGGTGGAACTTCCAGTCGGACGAGAACTTCCCTCCGAACAAATTCTTTTGTGAGGAATGAATGTGGATGCTATAGAAAGGAAAATATTTTCCACATTTCAGAGATGATTTGACTTTTACTTCATATGAATATGTATTGAAAGGAAAACGTTTTTTTCCTATTGATTTTTTTTTTCTTTTTTGGAAACGAGAATAAAATATATAAACAGCTGTGTGCGTTTTTATACACACACAATCTCTCACACGCATACATATATGTATATATCTATATCTATCTATCTATCTATCTATCTATCTATCTATCTATCTATCTATCTATTATCATCTATCTATCTATCTATCTATCTATCTCATCTTCCTATCTCAATCAATCAATCAATCTCATCTATCTATCTATCTATCTATCTATATCTGTCTGTCTGTCTGTCTGTCTATATATATATATATATATATATATATATATATATATTATATATATATATATAGATAGATAGATAGATAGATAGATATCTCTCACACGCATACATATATGTATCTATCTATATCTATCTATCTATCTATCTATCTATATACATATACAGATATTTATAAATACACACATATATAGCCCGGATAAATAGAGAAGGTTGGTGTCAAGAAGGGCATCCGACTCTAAAAACCCTTGCCAAAACCAAAATGGAATGAGCCATAATAGGGGCAGCTCTTCCATAACGGAAATGGGAGAAAGCTATATAGATAGATAGATATATAAATATTGTACTACTGATGTCATAGCATCTTGAAAAAAAAATTCAATTTATCTCTTTCAACTGTATCAAAAATATCATTCAAGTTATAATAATATATACTTAAATATACTTTTAAAAATATAATTAATTAAATTATCATTCAATATAATCCAGTATTATTAAACCCACATTATTCGCAATTAATCATTTAATATAGTAAATAGCACAAACAAAAACTATCAAACATTGAATAGAAATTGGTAAATAAGCACAATGGTGAGTAATATCAAGAACTGGATTGCAACAAGGAGGAATTAAATATCAAATAACCACAACCAATAGCAACCAGGATGAAATGATTACAACAGAACAACGCATAAGCAGACATGTAAAAAACACCTTGATTTAACCAAAGAAATCCTAATTCAGATTACTCATTAAATAAAAATCTTCTTAATACCAATTTTTAATGATATGCAGTAAAATCAAAGACCCCCCCCCCCCCAAAAAAAAAAAATAATAAAAAAAAAAATAAATAATAAAATAAATAAATAATAAAACACACAGTTTGACCTTGCCAAAAACCAAGGCTAGCTCCACCCACACGTAGGCTAGTATAATCATTTAAATTCTCACTGGCACGATAAACTTACTATGTGAAAAAACATAACGATTTGTGACATTCTTGTTTAACAAATTACCACAAACCTTCATTATAAGTCAATATACCGGCAACTTCCCAGAGGAATCTTGCACACATCCTCCGTTCAAAAAAACAACACAAACACTCACCCGGTCGCTTACACTCCGGTGCAATTTGCTTCACATGGCGTTATTCAAAATCTTTTCAAACTGATTTAGTTCCTCGCTTACTAAATAGGAGTTCTTTATTACTAAATTCTTTTATCATTACCTTACACAAAAAACATCAGATCAAATTACACAAAATAAACTTCATTTTATCATAGCAAACTCAATGGGTACAGGCTTAAGAGTCTTAACTTTAGTATTAGACTATTAATTAAACCATACCCCGTGAAATTATATACATATATATATATATATATATATATATATATATATATATATATATATATATATATATATATATTAATATATATATATATATATATGTATGTGTGTGTGTGTGTTTATATATGTATGTAGGTATATATATATATATATATATATATATATATATATATATATATATATATGTGTGTGTGTGTGTGTGTGTGTGTGTGTGTGTGTGTGTGTGTGTGTGTGTGTGTGTGTGTGTGTGTGTGTGTGTCTAGCATCAGAGTAGAGTAGCATCAGCATATATATGATGAAAATCAATATTAAGAGACGCCTTTAGACGGTTATTGAATATTGATTTATATCTTTTTCATTCTCTTTACCACGTAAAAGAGTATTTTATTCCTGTTCGAAAAGCTATTTGTATTTTTCTCTATAAATGCAACCGAATCCTGATATTAATTTTTGTCTTCAGAAATTTGTCTTTGCATTTTTAGAGAAAGATGACTTAAAACACAAACTCATATTATCTATGCGTGCAATAGTAATAGTTGGATAGTGTGTGTGTGCCTATAAGTAGACATACGTATAATATCTGTGTAGTCAGATTAGAACACACACACACACACACACACACACACACACACACACACACACACACACACACACACACACACACACACACACACACACACACACCAAAGAACTGGCAGAATGCCCACGCCATCACTCAGAACACAGATCGATTAGGTAAACTGCGCCAGAGCTTGATATTATTGGACATACCCATTACCTGGTCTCTTGGTATTCAACACGATGTAGCACATTATGTTACTTGCTTGAAGTTCAAATCAATCTTCTCGCTTTGAACGTGTTACAATATGGAAGAAGCTTGAATGTTTGTCAACGAGAGAAAGTTCAAATCAATCTTCTCGCTTGATTCCTTGAACGTGTTAAAATATGGAAGCAGCTTGAATGTTTGTGAACGACAGGAATCTCGTAAATCCCAAACATGGGACAACGGTAGTCTGGGAACGAAGCCAGGGTTGGGTGCCACTTAGCATTACCGGGAATCTTTTGTTTAAATTCCAACTGAGAGAAAAATTGGAATTCCGGGAATATCAAACCTGTGATTTCTGCGGAAGGAGAGACCTGGAATATTCTGCCGTTTCTGTTTCATATTTTTAGGTCGTCCCTTGCACGCAGAAACAAAATTGAGGTAAAATGAATACTTTATCGATAATTCAATTTTCTAAACGTTTGCAAAGATCCAAATAGCAAAACATGTGTTCGTTTCGCAACAGATATTGCTGACAATACCGCCACAGAATTGCATTGCTATTAAAAGTATTATTATACTGCCCAATTATATGGCCAAAAACCCAATCCTATGAATTAGAAGTTTTCTCAATGCTTCTTTATCTAGATCATATTGTGATAGAAAAAAATAGGTCATAAAAGTTAAATAAAAATGATTCTAACGATGGAAAGTAAAAAAAAAAAAAAAAAAAAAAAAAAAAAAAAAAAAAAAAAAAAGAAAGCCCTTTTTATGTATAGTTGTTTTTCGGAATGTTAAAGCGTTAACTTGAAGTAAAAATGAATTCACAGAAAAAAATGAAGCTTACAAATTCATCTGGTTACAAAATAAAACGAGGACATTGTGAAGGCAATTTCCACTTCCACGTAGTTGAGTGGTTCCCATCATTTCTTAATCTGTGACCCCCGACCAGTCTTCAATAATACCCATGGCCCTGCTAAGTTATCAGTCATCTTTTCAGATTCATTTATTACTAGAATAGCGCAATGATGTTAAAAACTATAGGAAAAAATAATAATAATAATAATATGGAAAGATTTCTGTTTACTGTGAGAGATGATTATAAAAAAAATAAAAAAAATAAATGGAAAGATTTCTGTTTACTCTATGTAGGTATTGTAGGTGAATTAAAAGGAAGTAGAATTCAACGTTATAAGTTTCATATTACCCCAAGGTCCATGGCTCCCAGGTGGGGAACCGCCGATGTATATGATTGCTGTGACTTTGTTTTCAGTTTAATGCAAGGAATGTTATGTTGTCATTCGATCGACATTATCAAACCACATCTCGGTGTTTAACATCTCTCTCTCTCTCTCTCTCTCTCTCTCTCTCTCTCTCTCTCTCTCTCTCTCTCTCTCTCTCTCTCTCTCTCTCTCTCACTCACTCACTCACTCACTCACTCACTCTCACTCTCACTCTCACTCTCACTCTGTGTGTGTGTGTGTGTGTGTGTGTGTGTGTGTGTGTGTGTGTGTGTGTGTGTGTGTGTATGTGCGTGCGTGCGTGCGTGTGTGCGTGCTTACGTGCGTGTGCGTGTACATGTGCATACGCATGTGCGTTGCATATACGCGTGTGTGTGTGCATATTCGTGTGCGTGTGTATATGCCTGTGTGTGTGTGTTATTTCATGTCCGTGAAGCTTATCGGTAATCTGTTAGCTTGCTTAATTACGGTGAACACGTCAGTGATTCACTTAATTAGTAATTAGATTTTCGCCATGCTTATTCATCTATCATCACCAATTACTGTGGATACGTCATATTAAAGAGGAAAATGCTTTATTTCAATCCCACTCTTTGAATAGCTAAACCATTGTTTGTTAAATGAAAAGGTGCATTTCTTTCTCTCTTTTTTTTTATTGTGGTTTGATATTTCCATGTCATTTTTATATGTTTATTGTCCTTTGTATTTTGATTTTCATTAACGTTTTTATTCTCATAGCCAATTTTTCTTTGTGTTTTGCATCTAATTAAACAAAGTCTTCTTTGATAATATGTTTCCCTCTTTTCTTGTGTCCTGTATATATCAACATTATCTATTCTATTCTGTGTCCGTGTCTTCTGAAAACATATATTTTGTAAGGTTTCCATTTTCCTTTTCTTTATCATAGCTTATCTCATACACCATCTTCGTAATTACATAGCAGCTAAATCTTAACTGACATTTCATATTTCATATTTTATTACCCTTTCCATTTGTTCTTTATCTTTTCTTGCGATTCTTCAATTACTAAATTAGTTTGTATGTAAATGATATTTAATTCACATAAGAGTGAAATTGTTTTTCTCGATTTGTAAGCCAAAAACATATTCATATTTCACGTGATAACAGATTACCTTTACTATATGTTGTATTTATTCATTGGTGTTTACGTGTGTATACTTATCAATGAATAGGTCTCTTGTAGATGGATATCATCTTGCTAATGTTAATGTAAATGTGCATTTTTGCGAGTTAAGAAAAAGATGCGCATATTTAGTTTTGGTATCAAGCATAAGCATAAGAAGAAAAAAAAAAGCATTTTCAGTTTCGGTTTCAAGCATAAGCATCAGCATCCGTACCTTAACAGAGAATGCGACCCTCCCTTGGACTATCGCAACCGGCAGAACGAATATCCGTTTATCTTTTAATTCTTCGAGTGATTCTCCGATCTGCGAATTCTGTGGTTTATCTCCTTTCCCTTCCCCTTCGTCGCTCGAATTTTTATATCCAGTTCTACGCGTTTTGATCACCATGATTATATGTCGTCTGCATATTACATCAACCACTTGGGAGGGGGTCTTCTCTTCAAACATTCGATATCAAATTATAACTCGATTAATTATTCCATGGTATATATTCCTTAGTTTTTTTTTTCTTCCGTTCATCCTGTGTTGTCTCTTGTCATTGTATTCGTGTTCTTTGTACTGTTCAATTGGTGTATTGTGGCGTAAACCTCTGGAACAACTATTGAACTTTTCTGAACATCGTAATTAGATATTTCATCGTGAGTGAACTTCTCCAAATTTGTTACACTAACTCCATTTATTAGACATAAAATCCTACTTACATTGTTCCAATAATTCCAGAGTACTGACGGTGAGTGAGGAATCAGTTAACTCAATTTCATAAATCCAATTTCTTTCCAAAATACACACTACAATATTTTTCATCTAATCTTTGGATGAAATAATTACAGAATCTTCAACATCTTCACTTTCCATTTGCACCACTTCTCAAATTTCGTCTGCAATTCCTCAAGGACTTTTCTCTCCTTCTTTCTTAGTTTCTTTTCAATGTTATTTTTGTTGTTGATGAGCGAGAGGGTGAGATAGAGGAGGGGGAAGGGGAAGAGGGAGAGAGAGAAGGGGGGGGGAGGGAGGGAGAGAAGGAGGGGAGGGAGAGAGAGAAGAGGGAGAGAGAGAGAGAGAGGGAGAGAGAGAGAGAGAGGGAGAGAGAGAGAGAGAGAGAGAGAGAGAGAGAGAGAGAGAGAGAGAGAGAGAGAGAGAGAGAGAGAGAGAGAGAGAGAGAGAGATTGAGGAGAGAGATGGGGGGGAGAGGGAAAGAGAGAGAGAGAGGGAGGCAGAGAGGAGGGGGAAGAAGGAGAGAGAAAGAGAGAGAAGAGACAGAGAGAGAGAGAGAGAGAGAGAGAGAGAGAGAGAGAGAGAGAGAGAGAGAGAGAGAGAGAGAGAGAGAGAGAGAGAGAGAGAGAGAGAGAGAGAGAGAGAGAGAG
>NW_020871259.1:161179-163679 GCF_003789085.1 Penaeus vannamei
CTATCTATCTATCTCTATCTCCCTTTCTCTCTCTTCCTACTCTCTATTCCCCTTAATATCCAATCTTCAACATACATTTCACTTTCCGCCATTCACTTCCATCCTCCCTCCCTCCTACCTTTCGACTTTCTTTGACTGCCTTCGCATTATGCCTGCTCCTTCGTTATTATTCCGCCTCCCCTCTTTCTTATCCTCCTCTTCTTCTTCTTCCATTCCCCTCTCCGCCTCTCCCCTCAGCCGACGTCACCGCAGCCTTCCGTAAGAACCCAGACGGCAACTTATTCTGTCAACACCAGAGTATTTCACAATTTATTAATTTCGCGAGAACGTCGACGTCGAAATATTTCAAGAGTGACAGCGGGAGAGGCGAGTGATTCCTCAAGTGCCCATGTCCTTGGGTGATGTCCCCCCGGCCTTTATTCCTCGTCTCATTAATCATCATTACGCGTCCTTGGAGAGAGAGGGGAAGAGAGGTGAGAGAGGGAGGACGGGGAGAGAGGGGTGAGGGGAGAGAGGGGGAGGGACGGGTGAGGGGAGAGGGGAGAGGGAGAGAGGGGGAGGGACGGGTGAGAGAGGGGTGAGGGAAGAAAGGGGGAGGGACGGGTGAGAGGGAAGAGGGGTGAGAGGGGAGAGAGGGGAGAGACGGGGAAGAGAGGGGAAGGACGGGGAAAAGAGGGGGAGGACGGGTGAGAGGGAAGAGAGGGGTGAGAGGGGAGAAGGGAAGGGTAGAAAATTGGTGAGGGGGTGTAAGAGTGGAAGGGGTGTCGGGAGAGGAGCGTGAGGAGAGGGGAGAGAGGAAGGACGAGAGTGGGAGGGGAAAGAAGAGGGGAAGGGGTGAGGATAGTGGGGAGGATAAAGGAAAGAGGAGAAAGAAGAGTGGGAGAGGATAGAAAGAAGCGAGGAGAGGGGAAAGGAGAAAGAAATGCGGAAGGGGAGGGAAGATGGGAAAAGAGAGGTGAGAGGGGAAACGAGAAAGAAAAGAGGGAAGATTAGAGAGGGGAAAAGAAAAAGGAGGGAGAGGGGAAAAGAGGGGAGACGGGAAAACAGAAAGAAGAGAAAGACAAGGGTAGAGGGGAAAAGAGAAAGAAGAGAGGGAAGAGGGGGAAAGAAGAAGGCAGAGGTAAGAGGGGAAGCGAATGTAGGATGAAGTAGGATGACGCTTTTTCTGTGAATGGGATTTCGAACCGTAACCGCCGCCATTCTTCACAAGCGTAAATGGCAGACAGGCATTCCTATTCAGAAACGTACGTGGGTTTTTCACTATTCATTCACATCAACTCGGTTTCAGCGTCGAGTTTTTTTTTTTTTTTTTTTTTTTTGGTGGGGGGGGAGGGTCAATGTCTGCTTCGGTTTTCTATCTCTTTGAAACAGTCTCTCTCTTTCTCTCCCTCTCTCTCTATCTATCTATAGCGAAAAGAAACTGAAATACAATAACGGTTGCTAGAAATAGAAAAACAACATATCGTTTGTTTAATGATACATTTGCAACAATGACAGTTTGTTTGACGTCGCCGTGATAACTATTAACACCTGTCACGCGCAATATTCAAAACAAGAACAAGTGATGATAACAAATATCTGTATGTAAAAATATGACGCCTATAGCAACGAAATCTATCAGTTATTGTACGATTTGACATGCAAACGCGTATGTGTTCATGCTTATATTTATATGTCTGTCTTTCTGTCTGTCTGTCTGTCTGTCTGTCTCTCTCTCTCTCTCTCTCTCTCTCTCTCTCTCTCTCTCTCTCTCTCTCTCTCTCTCTCTTCATATATATATATATATATATATATATATATATATATATATATATATATATATATAATATATACATATATATTTATACCTATTAATCTAATCTATTTATACTAGAACGAATAAGAAAAATAAGATATCTCAGCTAATGTAAAACAATGTATTTTGCATTTCATTTTCGCAAATAATAATAATAAACCAAAAGAATAAACAAACCAACAGCTAAACGCCACGTGAACCTTCCCCCAAGCAGGAATATTTACTTCTTCAACACAGCTCACAACTCACACGATGTTTAACCAGTGTCTTGTGGATTAGTCTGTTAGCCGTGACGACGTCTCACCCTGTTTGCTCGGTCTGTGAAGGGAGGGCTGCTGGTAACATGGCCTGTCAGCTACATACTACACACAATATGTTGTTGATTGTGGTAGTGACTTTAGATATCAGGGTGAGGGGAGGAGGGAGGGGGGGGGGGCAGTGAGGCACAGAGATTTAAGAATTCTAAATATGGCTCTTAGATAGATAGATAGATAGAGAGAGAGAGAGAAGTGAGGCACATAGCTTTAAGAATTTAATATGGCTTAGATAGATAGATAGATAGAGAGAGAGAAGTGAGGCACAGAGCTTTAAGAATTTTAAATATGGCTCTTTAGATTAGATAGATAGAGAAAGTGAGGCACAGAGCTTCAAGAATTTTAATATGGCTCTTAGATAGATAGATAGATAGAGAGAAAGTGAGGCACA
>NW_020871259.1:206211-213438 GCF_003789085.1 Penaeus vannamei
ATATATATATATATATATATATATATATATATATATATGTATGTATGTATGTATGTATACATATCTATATATATACGTTTGTGTATATATACATATCTATATGTGATAACAAATCCAGCACTCCCTCTCTCTCTCTCTCTCTTTCTTCTCTCTCTTCTCTCTCTCTCTCTCTCTCTCTCTCTCTCTCTCTCTCTCCTCTCTCTCTCTCTCTCTCTCTCTCTCTCTCTCTCTCTCTTCTCTCCTCTCTCTCTCTCTCTCTCTCTCTCTCTCTCTCTCTCTCTCTCTCTCTTTCTCTTCTCCTCCTTCTCCACCTATGTATTTATTCATCGATCCACTTATTTATCGAGATATCACCCTGCCCGCTTTCCCTTTGATCCCGCATACCGTATTCACATTAACATTCTAGAGCGTCGACTGAGCAAAATTTTACACTCTGCTTGTTTGTTTGTTTGTTTTCCGACAATGAGGTCGTTCATTATTCATGCCAAACAAAGTCTAAAAAAAAACCTTTCGCAGTGTGTAGACGTAAGTTCGATTCCCTCCCGTTTGGCGAGTGTTGTCCAGAGAAAAGAATGGGAGGGGCATAAACATGGATATTTAGGGCGGATGTTTGGTATGTAAACACAGCCACTGTTCGGTGATAGCCAATTGCAATTATGATCTTTTCTCTTTCTTTCTTTCTTTCTCTGTCTGTCTTGTCTCTCTCTGTCTGTCTGTCTCTCTCTCTCTCTGTCTCTGTCATGTCTTCTCTCTCTCTTCTCTCTCTCTCTCTCTCTCTCTCTCTCTCTCTCTCTTTCTCTCTCTCTCTCTCTCTCTCTCTCTCTTCTCTCTCTCTCTCTCTCTCTCTCCCTCTTCTCTCTCTCTCTCTCTCTCTCTCTCTCTCTCTCTCTCTCTCTCTCTCTCTCTCCCTCTCCCTCCCCTCCCTCCCTCCCTCTCTCTCTCTCTCTCATATACTGATTTCGTTTCCTTGTTGAGTATAAATTTTAAAAAATACACGTCCTGTATATCGTGTTGCCTCATGCATAACAGAGACGTAAATTGTGTTGATCTAAGAGAGGATTTTAACGAAGGTGGTTTTGTACGGTATGTTAAATTCATTCGTTTTTAGACGCGTTTGGATTCAAGTTATTTAAAGTAATTTTCTTGTGATATAGATAACTACGTTACATATAGTTGCAAAGAATCAAACGAGCTAATTTGTATTAGTTCTATATATTATAACTATAATTGATATGCCTATTAGTATCTATATTGTTATCATTATCATTAGCTTACCACTATTTTTACCATTACCTATTATTACCAATATTGATATTATTCATCATCATCAGTGTTGTTAATGATATCACTTTTATTATCACTACTATTATTATTATCATTATTATTGTTATCATTATAATTGTCAATGTTATTATTATCATCATCTCTTGTTAAAATCAATCTCATTATTGTTGTTATCATTATCATTATTTATATTATCAAAATTATCATTATTATCATTACTATCATTATTATTATCATTGTTATTTTTACTATTATCCTTATGATTACTGTTATCATTATTGTTGTTATCAGAATTATCGTTATTATCATTATCATCATCATTGTTGTTGTTGCCATCATTATTATTATCATTATCCATTATCATTGTTATTATCAGTGCTTTTATCATTCTTATTTTTATCATCGTTATCCCCATTACAATTTCTATTATCATTTTCATCAGTATTATTATCATTATCATTATCATTATCAGAAGTAGTAATACATCATCATCAACATTCTCGTCGTCATTGGTGTTATTATTGATATCATTACCATCAATAATGACAGCAATAATGACGACGTAAATATTCAAATAAATATTTTAAATGATAGTTTGCATATCTTTTATCAATTATATTTTTTTGTGTTTGGGGGGGGGTGGGGGAGGTGGCGCTGTTTAGTTGGTTTAGCTGTACTCGACTTCTATGGTCGTCTTCATCATCAGAACTCTATTAATTATCAAAAAGGTATGAGAACCAGATGCCCCTAAGGTCAAATGCTCCTAAAGGTCAAATGCCCCTAAGGTCAGATGCTCCTAAAGGTCAAATGCTCCTAAAGGTCAGATGCTCCTTGGGTCATAATACGAGACCTTGAATTCCTTCAACAAAACCTGCAAATAGAGGAAGTCGTGTCTCGTATCTGATGATGATTCTTCAACGCGAAATTAATAAAGCGGAAGACATCGAAAGAGCCACACACACACACCACACCAACACACACACACACACACACACACCACACACACACACACACACACACACACACACACACCATATATATTTCTTTTTCTTCTTTTTCTCTAACTTCAGACAATCGGTGAATTACTTGCTACGCCGCGTCGCTCTAACACTCGCACGGCTTTCCTGGTGGTCTCCGGGTAAGTGTTTTTTTTTTTTACGGTTTGGCGACGAGGCGGAGTCATGCGGGTTTTATGCGGCTGAGGTATTCGTTGGAGACTCCGTGGATGTGTGTGGCGTGTTTGGGCGTGTGTGGTGTGTGTGTTGTGTGTGTGTGGTGCTGTTGTGTGTGTGCGTGTTGTGTGTGTGTGTGTGTGTGTTTGTTAATGTGTCGTCATTGTGATGTGTGTGTGTGTGTGTTTGTCTGCATTTGTGTTGAAACGTGTGTGTGCTGCCTTTATATGTGTTTATTGCACCACACACACATGTGTCTGAGTGGACCACACCAGTTAAGTGTCTGACAGAGGCTGATACAGCGAGCACAAAAAGGTTTATTCTCGACAAAAACAGATCAGATAAGACTTAATCTTTATCAGACAATCCTTGTACAGGTGATTTCCTGAACTTTGATCATGGACTAAAAGAGTTTTGGTACGATTTGAAAAGGAAGGAAAGCTGATTAAGAGTAGATCAAACGAATTAGTGTTTTCAGCTTGCCTTTTCTTATTAAACCTTTCATAGATATTGAATTTTGTTTCTTCTCTCTTTCTTTCTCCCTCCGTCCCTCTCTTTCTCTTCATCTTCTCTTCTCTCTCTCTCTCTCTCTTCTTCTCTCTCCTCTTCTCTCTCTCTCTCTCTCTCTCTCCTCTCTCTCTCTCTCCCTTTGTATAACTTTTCACAGATTTGATTTTGTTCTCTCCTCTCTCTTCTCTCTCTCTCTCTCTCTCTCTCTCTCTCTCCTCTCTCTCCTCTCTCTCTTCTCTCTCTCTCTCTCTCTCTCTCTCTCTCTCTCTCTCTCTCTCTCTCTCTCTCTCTTCTCTCTCTCTCTCTCTCTCTCTCTCTCTCTCTCTCTTATCCCCCTTTGGTATATAACTTTCACCAGATTTAGTTCCTGCGAACTTTGTTCCCCCCCTTTTTTTTCCTTTTTCCTCTCTTCTTTTTTCTCTTTCTCTTTCTCTCTCTTTCTCTTTTTCCCTTTCTAGCCAACTCACTCCACTTCTTTCATTCCTTTGGCGCCTTTTCTTTTCTCTGAGGTACTTTACTCCCTAGCTCCTTCTTTCATGGTCCCTCCTACTCTCATTTCCCCATTCTCTCACTATGTTCCCTTTTCGTCCTTTCTGCCTTTGTCTTTTTCTTTGTTCCTGTGATCCCTGTCTTCCGTTTATTGTCTCTCATTTTGCCTATTGTTTTAGCCCGGTCCCAGTCCCTCTCACCCTCTCCCTCCCTCTCTCTATTTCTCTCTATCAAATCAATCATCTCTCCCTCTTTCCATTCACGCTTTTAGGTTTTAATATCTTAACATGAAAAAGAGAGGAAAATGGAAAACGGAATGAGAATTAAGAGGCAAACAAGAATACAAGAATGAAAGGAGAGCAAGAGGATAAGAAAGAGATAGAGAGTGAGAGATGAGAGAGAGAGATGAGAAGACGAGAGACTGAGAGTGAGACAGAGAGAAGAGAGAGAGACTAGAGAGAGACAGAGAGAGAGAGAGAGAGAGAGAGAGAGAGAGAGAGAGGAGAGGCAGAGAAGAGAGAGGAGAGAGAGAGAGAGAGAGAGGAGAGAGACGAGAGAAGAGAGAGAGAGAGAGGAAGAGAAGAGAGAGAGCGAGAGTAGATTAGTCCGTGCGTGGGGAGAGGGTAGGGTTACCAAGTATGGACTAATGGTGACCATTTCAAGAGTGCTTCACTTCCAGCTCAAAGTCGAAGTGAACGTTGTCCCATATCCAAGTGGACGCTGGGCGATATTGTCCGTAAGAGAAACATGTTTACGAAGCGCGGATTGATACAGTAGAGTGGGCCAGTTCCTTTCCGCCCCGACTTTGACCCCAACATGCTAACGTCAGCATGCTAATACTAACTCACAGCTGAGGCGACTGAGAAGGGCGATCTTGTGATAACAAATCCAGTACTTTCTCTCTCTCCCCTCTTTCTCTCTCTCTCTCTCTCTCTCTCTCTCTCTCTCTCTCTCTCTCTCTCTCTCTCTCTCTCTCTCTCTCTCTTCTCTCTCTCTCTCTCTTCTCTCTCTCTCTGTTTTCCTTTTCATTATGCAACTTCAGAAAGGGCTTCCAAGAAAAATCATAAATACTATGCTGACAAAGTAGAATGAAATTACAGTGTATTATTTAAATGCAAGCTATAAAAAATGAAACAATTAAACAACACAAAGATCGCATTTTTCTTCTTACGGAAATGTATTATTTTGTATCACCTTTTTATGCAAAAATACTGAATAATTTAAGCTTTAAATTCTTTTCACACTCATGAGTTTTAAAAAAAAATATAGGTAGTTGTGTAGTTTACATTACAGTAATAAATATTTACTAAAAGAACTTGCAAAACCTGTCTCAGAAAAAATATATACCAAATTTGATAGAGTCGATACTAGAACTAGACTATATTTAGTAAGAAAAATAGATGGATATTCCTTATAAATTGAAGATATATCTCATAGATGTTTAAGTCAGATGTGAAACCACGGAGAACATATCACATAAGTCTGTTATGCACAGTTTTGATGTTGAGAAACTGAACTCTAATCACACTAGTTTGATTGTAAATTAGAAGAAAGAATTAGAAGAGATAATATCTTGTTTTTAATCTATTTGTCTGTCTACCTTTGTTCAGTTATTCATTTACTTGTATACTCAGTTACATATGCCTTTGAAATGAGAGATGAATCTAGGAAATAGAGAAATAACTATTTTCTCTCTCCCTCTTCTCTCTCTCTTTCTCTCTCCCCCCCCTCTCTCTCTCTTTTCTCTCTCTCTTTTTCTCTCTCTCTCTCTCTTTCTCCCCCCCCCCCTCTCTCTCTCTCTCTCTCTCTCTCTCTCTCTCTCTCTCTCTCTCTCTCTCTCTCTCCTAGATTCCCTGCTAGTTATTTAAAATTTTGTTAACTAGATTAAAAACCTGGGATCCGCTCTAAAATTAATCTAAATAAAGTAGGTCCTTGGTGGTGAAACGCTTGACTATCACTGACAGCATGCTAGACAAAAATATAAAACTGGGCTAAAAGTGAATATGTTTTGGAGAATATGCTTTTACCAGTCGTCAAAAAAAAAAAAAAAAAAAAAAAATCACCTGGGACAAACGTGAAACATCAACTGCGTAAATGTTCTTTCAACAACAGTTTTATCCTCCGTTATTGGGAAAAAAACGAAAGTGAATTGTATTTCAGTACAAATTAGTCGTTGGATTTCACTACAATATCAAATAGATATAAAAAAAAATGCCTCTTCTGTAACTACAAGTACATTTGGGACCTGAAAGTGTCTTCTTGAACCAGCCGACAAGACCAGTTTTGATGTGGTTAATTTGCATATAATTTGATAAGGGAATATTAAATGAGTAATTAGGATTAGCTATTCAAATTGCATCATCTTAAGCTATGTAGGTTTGGAATATGAAGAAAAGAAGAAAAAAATGATATGATTTCGACATATTCATATGGTATGGTTGGTATATTTTTAAGACAGTATTGTATGTAAAGCGAGCTGACAACCCTGGCGTGTGTTTCTGTGTTTTTATATATTCATCGTCTCTCTCTCTCTCTCTCTCTCTCTCTCTCTCTCTCTCTCTCTCTCTCTCTCTCTCTCTTCTCTCTCTCTCTCTCGCTTTCTCTCTCTCTCTCTCTCTCCTTCTCTCTATCTCTCTCTCTCTCTATGCGCGCGCGCGCGCGTGTGTGTGTGTGTGTACGTGTACACAGATAAGGACGAACAGGTAAATAAGTAAACCACTAGAAAGAATACTAAGAAAACGCGAATAACACCCCCTCCCTCCCCCATTCCATCCACCCCCTCCACGCCCCGCCCCTCTCCGTACACTCTCCCAGCAGCTTAAGGTCGAAGTTCGGGTAAGGAAGAACAGGGAAGGGGTGTGAACGTAACACTAACTCCACCCCCCACCCCACCCCACCCCACCCCAACCCCCAACCCTCCCCCGTTCTTCTGCTACTACCACCCCCCCTTTTTCTTCTCCTACTACCCCCCCCCTTTTTTTTCTCTTCTCTACTACCCCCCCTCCCCTCCCCCTTCCCCCAACCCCTCCACCTGACGATCAACCCCAGCTGGTCGTTTGGGGGCTTACAGTCGTCGCCCCTAAACACTGGGAACTACTTTCTCCCAAGTAGTTCCGCGGAGGAATACTTAAAGGGACCTTGAGGAAAAACTTTTCTACTTCATTATTTTCTAGTTGTTGTTTGGCTCGTCTTGTTTTTTCTGTGTCTTTGCTTATTTTCTAGTTGTTTGGCTCGTCTGTTTTGTTTTCTGTGTCTTGCTTATTTTCTAGTTGTTTGGCTCGTCTTGTTTTGTTTTTGTGTCTTTGCTTATTTTCTAGTTGTTTGGCTCGTCTTTTTTGTTTCTGTGTCTTTGCTTATTTTCTAGTTGTTTGGCTCGTCTTGTTTGTTTTCTGTGTCTTTGCTTATTTTTCTAGTTGTTTGGCTCGTCTTGTTTTGTTTTCTGTGTCTTTGTTAGTTGTTTGGCTCGTCTGTTGTTTCTGTGTTTGCTTATTTTCTAGTTGTTTGGCTCTGTCTTGTTTTGTTTTCTGTGTCTTTGCTTATTTTCTAGTTGTTTGGCTCGTCTTGTTTTGTTTTCTGTGTCTTTGCTTATTTTCTAGTTGTTTGGCTCGTCTTGTCTTTTGTTTTCTGTGTCTTTGCTTATTTTCTAGTTGTTTGGCTCGTCTTGTTTTGTTTTCTGTGTCTTTTTGCTTATTTTCTAGTTGTTTGGGCTCGTCTTGTTTTGTTTTCTTGTGTCTTTGCTTATTTTCTAGTTGTTTGGCTCGTCTTGTTTTGT
>NW_020871259.1:227710-232710 GCF_003789085.1 Penaeus vannamei
ATATAGATAGATAGATAGATAATAGATAGATAGATAGATAGATATAAATAAATAAAAATAAATAAATATATATATATATAAATATAAATATAAATATATATATATGTATATATATGTATATATATATATATATATATATATATATATATATATATATATATATACACATATACACATATTGTCATCATAATCATCATCACCATCATCATCATCACCATCATCATAATCACCATTATATTCATCGTAATCACCATCATCATCATGATCATCATCATCATCATCATCATCATCATCATCATCATAATCATCATCATAATCATCATCATCATAATCATCATCATCATAATCATCATCATCATAATCATCATCTGCACCATCATCATCGTCGTCATCATCATCATCGTCATCATCATAATTATCATATTTTTTATTAGTAGTGGGAATTGTAATAGTAATAGTAGTATTAGATAGTAGTAATGCTAGTACTAGTTTCTTTGTTGTTGGTGGTAACATTTTTATTATATAATTTTCATTGAATTTATCAATATCATCATTTTCTTTCATCACGACTTACATTTGCGTGCCGTGACGATTATCACTAATAATAGTATTAATCCCCCACCACCGCTTCCTTCTACAGGAGTTTCTGGGTCTCCGCCGAGTGATCACCGATAAACACTTCTTCTTCAACGCCACCAAAGGCTTCCCTTGCCTGGTGAAGCGCGAGCGAAGCGGGAAGCCCCACTGCCTCGGTTCCTCCAAGGGCCGGTCGCATCCTAGTGTCTCCCCGGCGGCCGTTGAAGCCCTTAGGGACTTCTACAGACCGTTCAATTTCAAGTTCTACAAGATGATCGGCCAAAACTTCAACTGGTAGACGGTGAAGGAATGAGAGGAAGTGTGTAGAGGTGGAGGGTTGAAAAGTGGAAATTAGGAGGTGAAGAAGGAAGAGAAGATAAGTGAAAATTGGTGGTAGAAATAGAATGGAACTAATGAATATTGATGGACCAATGACAAGTCGTTGATCGGAAAGAGGGATTACCAATGAAATAGGTAAGATTTGTGTATGGGTTGCTGAAAAGGAGGGAGGGAGGGGAGGGAGATCAATTAGTGTTCTTGTATATAGGGGTAACTAAGTTAATTAGCTATGAATATCCAAGGTACAAAGAACCCTGTCAGAATTTAGCTTTAGCTCTTACCTCCGCATCGTCATCTGTGATCTCTCGACAAGAAAGTAGCTTTATTTCTCAATTTCTGGTGTTCAGAAGTCATAAGAAATGGAGGCTTGTGATTTTTGATGTACGCGCCTCATTTGGGTGTGAACAAAGTATAGTGCACGGGTTACGGCCTGGATGCAAGAAGAAGAAACATTCCTATGTCCTATGCAGTGAGCTGAGTTGAGAGTTCATGAATTTTATGCGGATTAATTGTACTTCTGCGAAGGACAATGGTGCTGAAGAAAGCATTGCAAGAATTGAAGCTGTTACTTGTAAAACAACATTCCTTTCATACCTCGTTTGTGACTTTTATGTATGACCAGTCGCTTGGTTGAATTTACCGAGCACCAAGAATTTGTGTTTTATCGCTATAGTGCAGATTTTACCTAACTGGGGGGAGAGCAGCATTATTACATAATTGATGAGGATTATAAAACTACCAGTTCAGAAACTACAAAATAATAATAATAATAAAAAAAAAAAAAAAAAAACGCAACCTAAAAATATTAGTATTTCCTTCCGATGAGTCTAGTGACGCCGTTCTGTACTTGCAGCTGTCAGAAAGCAAGGTTTAATATAAACAAAAAGTAATTCATGGGCTAGGAGCTTATGGCTTTGTACAGGTAGTGCTGGAGTGCTGATACCAAAGAGTGCTTGGCCCTTTGTAAGTGTTTGGTGTTCTTCACCCGACGAGACAAATGGCAAAGAGCATAGTGCCTCCAGAACATTTTGTGACCAAGAACTATTTTCTGCCAAGTTATCTTTTCTTTGTGAATAACAAACGAGGAAGTTGCCTTTTGTAGGCAGTTTTCATATTTGTCAATGGAATATGAAATTTTTGAACAAGAAGAAATTTCTTTCTGCCAAAAGTTCAGGAAATTATTCGTAGTATATAATTCTGTGCTGATCTCGAGAGGAAGGTACACGGTGTCGTATTCTCCATGAAACCGACCAAATAAAAAGGAAAAAAATATACCTGTTAGAAAAACATATTACTACATAATTCTAATAATAGTTTCAGAATGTCATAGCAATGGCTGCCCAATATATATACATGACAGGGGAGTGACCCTCTGATTTTTTTCACATTAGAATTTTTTGCGACATTGGTGCTCTGCTTTCCCGCTTCTCGTGTCCACTCTCCGGTCGCAGAATGTGATGGGAATGGCTTTCTAGTTTGGGAAGGATTTCATGACCTGATGTGGGTTCGCACGAGGAAAGATACAGGGGATTTCGGCAAAAGCTTTAGTACATGAATAAATCTTGTACTTTTCTAACATTATAGTTAAGGCAAGAGCCACAATATTGCGAAAAGACAAAGGATATAGACACGATTTGAGAAAGAAGGGGAGTAACAGAAAATTCAAAGCCAGAAGAAAGAAAAGGGGAAATACGTGTCAAAAGAATCTTAAAGCAGGAGGAACGGACTCAAATTAATTCGTGAACAAGTAATGCCAAAAAATTTAGCCGAAGCTTCAAGGCTTGGCCGCTCTCCGGCGCCGTGAGTCGCAGGCCACAAGACCATGCGCTGCGACGCCTTCCGTTCGCAGCGTCTCCGCCGCCGATCCTGCTCTTCTCGTGTGTCGGAAGATCCAACAAAGCCTTTTTCTCTCTCAATGGAAACATTTCCATGGGGGTCAACAGAAAGGTTTACTTGATAAAACGGCTGTCACTTTTTTCTGGATGGTTTGACTTTACAGGTTTTCTTTCGTTATAGTAAAGGTTTATACGTGACCTTTTTAAGCACGGCATTTGGATTACTTTGAAGTGTATATAATGGATCTGGACGTGATACGCTTCGTTGTTGATCTTTGATTTATCCTAGTCAAATATCCCCTTTTGGTGGTTTTATTTATTTGTTTAGTATTACCTATAAAATATTATTAGATACTTAATTATACACTCTATTAAGTCAGTGATACCAAGTCAGATTGTAGGGATAAAAAGTTGTTTCAACCTTTGCTTATTCCAAATTTTCACCATTATGTTAGTCAACTGATGATGCACTCTTATTACTCGCACCACAACACATGTAGCATATCATTCAGTATTCATATAGTTTACGGTTATATATCTTCATGTATGTGTATGTACATATATATAGGTGTAAACAATGTCTGATTCCTTTGTTACAGTGGTGGACAATATTATCTTATTGCTTCCTATTCAAAGCTTGTATCTATATAATTAGGCGCTACGGGGTTGGGGATGTGGGCCCCTCTTGTTTTCCGTGTACCACTCGGCTTGTTAAGGCGACTGGTTTCCTGGCGAGTACCTATTGTAATATTTTTTTTAGAAAGACTTCAATTTAGCCACAACTCTTCTTGCTTGCTTGGGCGTCGAATGCGTGTCAATACGGTTCTGAAAAACACCGCCCGCTGTCTGAATAGTACCGTGCGGCGGGCTGCAGAAGCTCTTCCTCTCTCGGGACGAGATACGGAGTACGTGTCAGTGGTGTCTCCAGTGGTTCGATAGAGTCCTCCCTCTGCGCTCGCTTCTACTCCCTCTCCTGTCTCTCCCCTTGTCGCTTTCTTCCCACAGCCCCACTTCCCACCTTTCATCTTCACTCCTCCTTTCCCCCGTCTCATTGATTCTTTTCTCCCTTTTTCCATCCACTAATCACATTGCCCTCCCCTACCGTCTTTAGGTTAGATGGTTATGCCACCAAGGGTGTCACTGGGAAGCCTCGACTTATCTCAAACTGGCCTCTAAGTGTGGAAAAAAGGCATTTCCTTTATTCTGTCTCCATCCTTACACCCATTCGCATACATGCAATGGAACATGTGCTTTATATTGTTATATTATATACTTATATATATATATATATATATATATTACTATAATAGGTAGGATAGATTTCTCCTTCTTATACTATTGTCTATTTATAATACTCCTCATTCGTTTCTTGTATATATTTTCCTTGCTGGATAGTATGTTATAGGTTCAGTAAATTGTGAGTATTATAGGTTTTCTCCCTATCTATATTACTTCCTTCATACTCGTTCTCTCATATATATATTGCCTAATTACATATAATTCCATATTTATAGTTGCTATAGATTTTTTTAATATTTATATGTGTAGGTTTATTTAGTACGTCAATAAGATATCACTGATCAGATATTTTATTCTCCCTCTCCGGGTTCCCATTCATTCTTGATATGGCATTCTACGAGTTGGACGGATCCACATATTGTATGTTTAGTAGTATTTTATCTCTCCTTCATTATCATTACTTACTCAATCCTTTCCATAATATCTATTCCTTAGTTATCGTTTTTATATTATCTATATATTTGTATATTGGGTTACGTCATATATTATATGATATCTAGTAATAAATTTTTCTTACTATCATAAATCACTCTATACGCTATATTTTATCCATTTACATCATTAGCATCGTGTGATGTAGATTAGTAATACAGGTTCGTAGAATATAGTGGTGAGTATTGGTTTATCTAATTCATTACCTTCTCTCTACTCTCTCCTATCTCCATCAATCATCTAATATTACTCTTGTTATCTAGTTTTTTAATTTTGGTGTGTGGATGTAGTGTGTGTGTCGTGTGTTGTGTATTTGATCATGGGCTGAGGATATAGTGAGTTGTATGTTGATGTGCTGTGGATGTGAGAGTGTGTGTCTAGCTGTGTGTCTGGCCAGGTGTTGTCGCGCCTGATTCTAACATATCCCTTGATAATATGTTAGGATATTATACTAGCATAGTATGTACTCTCGAGAAAAACATGATTGATAGATTATATGTATACATATTAAAACACACT
>NW_020871259.1:237710-255210 GCF_003789085.1 Penaeus vannamei
TTACTACGTAGTAAGTTCGTAGGGCTACTCCGCTTTCCTTTGTCTATGTAATCTTACTCCATACTTGTGAGATGAAAACGTCTGACATTGTGAAATAAACACCAACGAAGGCGTAATCTCATACGGGCCAAAATGTGAGGGAGGGGTTGAGGGAAGTGATGTGGATACTGTTGAATAGTAGGACGGTGAATTATAGGGATATATGGCCGCGAAAAGGGAAGTAGAAAAGGTAGCTTGATAATTAGCCGAGCGGTTCGAGGAGAAGATGGGATACGGCAGGAGCGAGAAGAGGCGGGGAGAAGAGGTGGGAGAAGAGGTGAGAGAGGAGAGAGTGGGGAGCGAGAAGGGCAGAGAGGAGAATGAGGAGCAGAATACGAGAAGAAAGAGATGCTAGACTCTGTTTGTGTCTGAGCTATTTATTAGTAGTATCGTTGTAGATTGAAGTGATTGTGTTTTAATAATGATATAGGAAGATACGAAGACAGGACATGATGGAGGCTTACAAACCTCGCGAGGGGAAGGAGAAGGCGAGACACGAACGACCCGATGTAGGAGTCAGAGAGAGTAGAGAGAGAGAGGCAGAGGACGAGAGGATAGAGAGAGGAGAGAGGGTTAGAGAGAGGAGAGAGGGATAGAGAAGAGATGAGAGAGAGAGAGAGAGAGAGAGGATAGAGAGAGAATAGAGGAGAGAGAGAGAGAGAGAGAGGGATAGAGAGAGAGAGAGAGAGAGAGAGAGAGATAGAGAGAGAGAGAGAGAGAGAGAGAGAGAGAGAGAGAGAGAGAGAGAGAGAGAGAGAGAGAGAGAGAGAGAGAGAGAGAGAGAGAGAGAGAGAGAGAGAGAGAGGGAGAGAGAGAAAGAGAGAGAGAGAAGAAACATCATACGTATCCTCTTATTGGTTGTTATGTGTGTGCATAACAAGCATGTCACAAAGTGCGTGCGTGGAATCCTGTTTTTACTGCCATGTTAACTGCGCGAAAGCGGGAGCGTAGCATATTTTCTAGTTATTTCGCGTGACTTAGAGACCGCTTGAATATGTCTCGTAAACCGCCCGTGGCGGAGGGGCATCAGCACACACGCACGTACACACACACACACACGCCACACACACGCACACGCACACGCGCACACACACGCACACACACGCACGCACACGCACGCACACACACGCACGCACGCACACGCACACGCACACGCACGCACGCACACGCCACACACACACACACACACACACACGCACCACACACACACACACACACACACACACACACACACACACACACACACACACACACACACACACAAGTGTCCTCTCCAAGTGTGTGCATCCTGCGTGCGCATCCTGCGACAGAATCCATCATAATGAGTAAAAGGTCACCTGCGAATGGGATCAAGTGAGAAAGTTTGATTAACCTTCGCTGGATAAATGACCCAAACTCAATGGAACATTCATGCAACAATCTTGTTGACTGCTTATTAACCAACGTTGATCATTTATACTTTCTATTCCTTTGCATAAAGATCAGTAGCATTTTAACCGGAAAATAGTAAACGGTTTTATTTAGCGGGAACGCATGTAAAACCGGCCCGGGAATCCGTCACCTAACTGTCTGCCCACTATTAAACAGTCAATGAAAGCATTTTTTCTTATTCATTTCTTGTATTTTTAACCAGCCCTCCAGGCCGGGCATTTCCAATGTGCTCAATGGCAGTTCCCCTCTGCATACAGCATAATTGGTTATAGATATTATTAAGAATCCAGCCGTGTTTTCAACGTTGGTTGGGTTCTTGCTAGCAGGTTTTGTTAGGTTGTTTCCAAGATTCTGTTGACTGAACTCTGTAGCCCGGAGAAATATGGAAAAATTGAGAGAAAAAAAGCACATGTATGTGCTGTGAAGCTTTTCTCGAAATGGCAACCATGTAGAAATAGAATGACTGATTGTAAGTGTGTTTGCCCGATGTTCACAATGTACCAAACCGATCCATTTTTCTTTTCTTTTTATGAATAAAGAGAAAACTGTTAATTACCTTTCGGGGAAAGCTCATCGACAGGTAAGCACAATTTGTTCAACATGGAGAAATGTATGTTGTAGTTAAAGATGAGCAATAGATCCTGTTTCTTTGGCAATACATGAGTGACCCAATTTAAGGCATTACAGTACTGAACGTCAATTCATATTCATGTGGTAGTCACGAAAGGTCTGTGGAGACCGTTCTTTGGCTTTTCGTGTGTGATTTGCGTTATTGCCACATTTCAGAGGAAATGTGGGTAAATGGAATAAACATTTAGAGACCCTCTATTGATAATTTACTGATTATACACGATAAAGCAAATATTTCAATGCATATTATATCAAAACGGTAGTAATACGTTTCATCAAATGTAAGGAGGGCAGCGGTATTTTAAATAATCTATTTTTATAGAATATAACAGTAAAATGTACGAATGGTTCAATTAACGTTTGGCAACAAATCAAAAGGAGTCGCAATGCTTCTCTTAGTATTTCTCGTGCGGAATAATCATCAGCGCAGGGAAACATGCAGGACAAACTAATGACAGTCCTTACGGACGTGAACAGGCGATACCAGTAAACGTGTAGGAAACGCTTAAATCAACCTTTGGTACCTAATGAATAGGGACCATCAAATTTTCCGATGCAGAATTTTCTTTAAATTTGGTAAAGTTTGCATTGTAGTTTGAAAGACTACTTCGAACACCCACGCCTGTCTTAAAATTCCGGCCGTCAAAGACAGATGAAGATATTCGCACTTCAGTAATGACAAATAGACTTCAGAGGACCATTCTGATTACACATTTACAGCATTTTTTTATCCGAAAATACAAATGGCGGCACACGCCTCCACTGCTAATGCGATAACAACAAATTACAGTTCAGTCCAAATTACAGTTCAGATATATAAAAGACGTAATATTATCGCCATAACATAGATTAGACTTATTGTAGTATGCCGTTTATCATAATACTACAGGTTTGGTCTTAATAACAGAGTTAACTTTGAGATATGGCAAAAACAGTCATAGACCTTTCGTGAATACCGCCCCGGTTCATTTTAGAATAAGTATTTGCTAAAAGTTATGTGGGATATTAGTTATTTGTTACGATAGACTTTTTTATATTTTCTAGGTCTAATAAATGATATTTTGTAATATGTATGTACATTCATTACGTAATAACCACAGTATCCCTGCCGATTTTTCTATCATTGTCTCAACTAAGCTGTGTAAAAAGTTTTTATTTTTGTGCAGCAAAACATGACTTGCTTACAGAGTTGCGATCAACGTATTTTAGAAATGCTAATGCAAACAGTACAAAAATAACGACCCTTCGTCGGCCAGCTTGCGTACGTACGCTGCGGCAAGACTGCTCTGACGTGGTCATACACCTATGAAGGAAAGGAGGGTGATGGGATGTCCATACAAAAGGAAGTGATCAGGAGTGTGGAAATGTGTTCAAGTCCAATATGATGTGTCTTTTTTTAAGAGGCTATAAGTCACTTATAAACTGTAAATTAAAATTACTGATTATAGTAAATGCGATTAAGCATTCAGAAGTACCCATTAGAAAATGGGTGCACCATTCGGTGTCCCACAGATTTAATTGTATGACTTACAGGATATTTCTATCGGCGTGTCAATAAAAAACTAAGGTGTGACTAAGGCCATCTGGTTCGAAAACGAATGAATTCGATTAAATCAAGTAAACTGAGCAGATGTGTGATGAACCTCATCTGGTAGTCAGGTGTTGTTTTAAAAGCTGATCTTGAAAATCTGATAATGGAAACCACGAACGACAAAATATCACTTAACGTTACACAGACGAACTATTCCTTCATGAATACCTCTCCTCCTTATATCACTTTACGGCTTCTCCTCTCGCTATGTTCGCTGGATCTTTCACTATACTTTCTCTTTAGTACACGTGCAGTATCAATAATTCTTCTACTTCAGTATATTGCATTTACGCGACTTACTCTTCCCAGTTTTTAACATTCTTATCCCGCTGCCATTCTCTCAGTAGCTCTTATCTTTTTAATCATCTTAGTTGTTATTCTCATTATTAATTAATTATTATACCATCTTTTCCATTAATGCTCCTGTTACCCTGTCCCTTGGCAAGCGGCAGTCTGTCAAAACTCAGACGCACCTTATACCCTTCCTGTCTCTCGTTACCCTTGCAGTGCTCCTGCCCTGCTGTTACTTCGCTCCGCTGACTCTGTCCAAGTCCTCGTTTCGCTCCATCTCTCTTCTCCTCCTCCTCCTCCCTCCCTCTCCCCTTTCGTTCGTCTGACTCCTACTACTCTCCCTCTAAACCCTCCACAGAAATCACTGCGAACATGTCTCTTAACATACATTGTTCGTTTTTCCGAATGATCAGCTCGACAGACTGGAAAATTATTTCTCACAGAGCATTTCGATACACCAGTGCTAGTTTCTGAACATGACTTACATATTGTTTCCTTACCTCAATAACACTGCGCTCCATCTTCTTCACGCATTATATAGTCATATGAAATTCGATGAGAAAGACTTAGGACTTGCGAGGCGTCATGATAACTGAGACTTGCTCTAGCTTTCCATCCGTATGTTAGTGCTTGTTGTGGTTAACGTACGTTATGGTAGTAATTAGGCGGAACTCCTATTAGTTTAGTGTAGCACGGGTGCGAGTGTGCGGAACGAATAATAATAATAACACAATTCATATTGGTCATGAGTAAGACATTGAGGATACGACGACATTGTGATGTTTCTCGAGAGCAGCATTTAAGGAGAGGTGGACAGGATTTGATGAGCAGGTAGTTATTGGCGATAGGCGCTTGCGGTGACTGTAGTCGAAAGTGTGTTAATACTCTTTGATGAGATTTTTGATTTTGTATTACGTCATTAATTCTTCAGATGTGTTATGTCTTTATAGATTGATAATTGTACGTGATGTGATGATGTATAGATCTGTCATAGGTGAAATTAGTATGACTTATCAGGTTAAGTGTAGAATGTGTGCTAAGTGTAGTGTGAATGAATATCGGTATGTGTGTGATAGATAAGATAGATAGACAATTAGTTGTGATGTTGTGTAAAAAGATAGTAGATAGATAAGTGGACTTATGATGTGATGTTGATATAGCTAGATGTTAGTTATTATCTGTAATAAAGTACAACTAATAATAGATTGAACAATAATAATAGTGGAAATTAGTGATGTAAAGTGATTAAGCAGGATGAGTGACGGTTTATCGGATAATAGCAATAAATAGCGCATTATGAAGTCAGATGTAATTATAGTACAAATTGTCCTAGATGAATTGTCCATGCTTTTCAATGTGATACTGAAGAGAATACAAAGTAAGAGCTTGAGATTGAATTGACATAAGATCCTGGTTGGCGACTGTTGGAACTTAACCATCTTTTTATCATACTCTTTATTAATCATGTCATGCTATGTTTTTACTCTATAATGCTCGCACTCACTTCATTTTACATACATATATGTTGCTTCTTGGTAATGTAATGTATGGGTCATTGTTACTCGCTTCTCTTTATTTATTATTACTATACTATTACATACTTTTATATTCTCATTTTCTGTTAAACCTTTTTCTTCACTTCTTTCTCAGTTAATCATATATTTTCTCACATTATTTCCTTATCACTACTTCTTTTCCATCTATTTGCATTACTTAATTAATAAACAAACTAACATTGAATCATGGTATAAGATGGAGATATAATGTGACTGAGTATAAGGTAGTCCTTTAAGCCGACGAAGTGTACGTAATGCAGATGATAATAGATAGTATCATGCATGATTAATTTATGGTATGATGAGATCGTCGTAGATCATACTCGCACCGGGCGATGGTTAAAGTAGTAGGAGATTAGAGATGTAAATCAGGAGGACGCTTGATGATAGGATTGAGCGGTACTGAGATACGGAAGACATGCGTAGGTCAATGCGACGGTTAGTAGTATGCGATATGAGGGGATATACAGTAAGATCAATGGCTCTGACGTATGAGAGAGTCGAATGAAGGTGCAGACGATATACAGTTGACTATCGGCGCATCATAGGTATCAGTCGGGAGTAGATACGGATGAGTTGGAGTGACGATATATGTGACCAGCAGTGCGTGGTGTAGAGTATTGTTATCATCACGACATAGAGTGGTAGTAGGATTGCGTTATTCTCGTAGAGAGAGAGTGCATATCGATTGATATCTTCATATGCGATTATACGATATATATAGTCAGCTTGTATAGTGAGATTAGTTGGTATTGATATGACATCGACTACACTCATTTGGTGAGTTATGAAGAATCAAGTAATCGAACTGTATATATAGACGATATGGGTTACGACATACAGATGCGATCTCTTAGCGTGTTGATGGATCGCAAGACGTCAGGCAGCATTGTGACATTCGGTCTATTAGCATCGACAAAGGGACGTACGCACCATCACGGTTTATTCAACAATAGATATTAGAGAGAGCGTCAGTGTACACTGAGTTGAGTGCTATATGACGTACAGGTACTTAGTATAGATAATGTTTTGTGCGTCATATCTATTCTGTTTATGTTATATGATGACGTACACATAGTCTACTGCGTGCCAGTGACTATTCCGAAGAGAAGTGGAAGTATACAGGATATAGACTAGACGGACGCGTCAGTGATAGACAGTGAGCAGTATACAAGTTGGAGTGTGAGTGTCTGACGTGCTTGCAGCATGTAGACTACGTCGGAGCGTGGTTGTCTTGAGGCGCAGCTAGGACGAAGCGACATTAAGCAGAGAGGCTACTGTGGTAGTAGGTGCGTAGGATTACGCGTTGGTGATGGAGATTAGCGATCTGCTGATAACAGCTGCGTCTGAGATTCTCGTGGACTAGCTAGGCTATCAGTCGTAGAGCTCACGATCTAGAGTGTATAGTGTGGTCCATAGGGTATAGATATGATTAGAGTATAAAGCAGCGATGTGATATTAAGTGGAGTAAGTTGGAGATATATGGCATCGAGAAGGGGAGTCGGGTATTTATCATGCATAGAGAGTGTACTCTTGAGATGGACTTTCGTGCTCTTAGCTCAGTTTGTAGTGGTTCGTAGGGCGAGAAGTTCGGTATTGTGGGGAAAGGGTTGGGGGTTTGGTTCCCTTTAATATCATTTTGATATCGTTTTTTTCTAAGAGTGTTGTTATTTGTTACTGTTTTTTTCGTGATACTTGTTATCTTTTCTCAACTTTTATCTATATTATTATTGTCTTATTATAATTATGTTTTTTATTATTATCGAATAATTGTTGATTACTACTTATATTTATTGTATTAAATATGATACACTATTATATATGTTGCTTAATTGATAATCAGTAGTTTAATCATATTTAATTGTTATTATGATGTTTATCTATAATATAATTTATTGTTGGTTATTGAGTTATTATTATTGTTATCTATTTCTTATAGGTTTTAGCTCTCTAATATATTTATTATGTTATCCTAATTATTGTACATATTCTGAGATTAGTTATTTATATGCATCTGGATTTATCAGGTCATAATATTACGTAGAATATTATTATCAGCGGTTAGAAGGACAAAGTATTACGTGATATTTGTATTTTCTGTGTGCATTAGGAGTAATTTTTATATTCGATATTGGATATTTTTATAATATTGTTGCAGGGCTTGAAGTTTCTTCTTCTTTCGTTGTATGTTTTCCTAAGCTTATTTTATTCTTTTAATTTTTGGGGGACTGCTCCATTATAATGTATTGATCTTATATTCTTGTCATTTTCTGACTGGTTTTTATTTTTCTTTATCTTTATTTCTGTTCTCGCTTATTCGCCTTAACTCACTACATCGATCTTTGTTTTTTATGTAATTTATCATTTTTTCTTTATACACTTCTTCAGCTGTACATGTTCGATTTGTTATAGATATACTTCTTCTGCCTTCCTTATTTCACTTACCTGTCTTTCTCTTTTTTATTCTCTCATTCTTTATTTTCGGTAGTTCTTTTTTGGTATCTTATTTGCTTGCATTTTCATTATTTCTTAGTCTTTACTTTATTCCACACATTTCTCAGTGTCTCATCAGATTCTTCAATATCTCAATAAGGCTAACATTGACGTACAGTAGTTACGCTTCTATCTTTCTTTTACCTCTACCATACAGTCTTGTGCTTGCATTACTCGTTCTCTCGGCTGCCATTACTCTCCGAGCTACCTTATGCGTGACATATCAGTAAGCGCTCACCTGAGTCGCTTGAGTCACGATCGTCTTTCCTGTCCATGCCGTCTGGTTCTTCATGCTCTTGGTTATGTATACTCCATACTCATTCGTTCTATAGTATTACTTACTACTAATTACGTTCCGTTCTCGTTTTGTCCGCTTTAGTAGCTGCCTACTATGCATCCCTGCATGCCGGTGTCGCCATTTATCCTTATAGGTACCTCCTCTAGTACATGGCGGTTCCTCACTCTTGCTAACCTCTATATAATCATGCTTTTATCTGCACTCGCGTCATTACGCATCATCACTTTTTTCTCTACTTACGGTCTTGGGTAACTGGAGTCCATGAGAGAACCCCGGTAATAATCCAAGAGTAACGAATCGAGAAGGGCTGGACTTGTGACGACGGTATTGTCGTATTACGCAAGATCGTGACTTCTGCAGTGGAGGACTTTTATGATTGAGATTATAATCTACAATTGCGCTGTAACCGAGATATCATTATCGCTTCTCGCACCCTACTCACCTCACCCGCTTTAGCGATTATTAAGTTTATAATAAGCTGAACTTGGAGGTGTAGTACTTGGTGGATGAGTAGTAGATTATTAATTTTATGTATAATTTAGCGTTTTAGTATATTAGTGTAGTATTATTTTATGTGATGTGTTTTAATACTCTAGATACGTTTATATTAAGTTATATATTAGTTGTTTATAAGGTGTTGCGGTATGTGGTTGATGTTAGTTAGTGATTGTAGGATGTGTTTGTTGTGAGGATGTTATGATTGTGTGTGTTGTTAGTTGGTGGTGTAGTGATGTTGTGTGTGGTAAAGGTGTGATGTAAATATATATTATCGGTCACATTCACTACATTACCACATGTATACCAATATAAAGCATTACAACAACATACAGGTCACACATATAGACACGACAATCACATCATCAACACACACACAACACCAATCACAGCACCACGCCAACGCACTATATATATACACGGACACGACACATACGCAGACCAAACATCACAGCTCCTAAATATTAATAATTACTAGCAGATTATATATATGAATAAATAGTATTTAGTATATTTAATAGTATATATATTAGTATAGTATAGGAGAGAGAGAGAGAAGAGAAGGAGAGAAGAGAGCATGGAGGAGATAGAGAGAGAGAGAGAGGAATGAGAGATGTAGCAGAAAGACAGACTGAACAATAATGACAGATCAAGAGACTCTAGAGAGACAGGTGACAGACAGCATATGTAATAATAGATCTGTAACGTAGAAGATGGAGCGAGAGAGAGAATAATAGATGAGAGGCAGTGAGAAATATAAAGAACAGGACATGCAAGAGGCAGACACATGAAGTAGTATGCGATTAGGTTTGAAATAGAATAGGATAGGTAGTTATATATATTACATAGAGAATATATATATATACTATAGTTACACCACATAGGTTTTTTTAACCTACTTTTTGACGTATACATTTTTCACAAATGATGCAGAATAGCCGTCGGTTAATAAATACTATGAGTAGTTATGGTATAGGCCATATAACTAATAATATATTTAATTAATGATATATAATTATCGTATAGTACATTATATATTAATAATATGCATTAATAGTATATAATGCATATATATATAGTTAGTATATATAATGCATATTATATTAGTATATAGCATACTATATTAATATATATTCCATATAAATATAATATTATTGATAGTTGTCGTGTGTTAGTGTGTGTGTGTGTTGTGTGTGTGTGTGTGTGTGTGTGTGTGTGTGTGTGTGTGTGTGTGTGTTGTTTGATTGATGTATTAATAATTTAATATATATATATTAATATTTTATTAAATATATATATTATATATATAATTTATATATAATATTATTAATATATATATATATTATATATATATTATATAATATATATATATTATATATATATATATATATATATTATATATTTATATATATATCTATATATTATATATATATATTTATATATATATAGTATCCTTATATATATTATATATGCATATATATTTATATGTATCAAATTAATATACTATTTTATTATATATATTAAGCTGATACTCATTCACGTTTTTAGCTGGGGTTACCGATTCATATAAAAGAGCCCACGTGATAGGACGAATCCGAATGAAGGTATGGTATTAATACACTTTTATTATTTTTTTAAAACAATTATTTTCATTTACACAGTAGTGAAAAATTACTGCTAATACACTACATTAATAAACTTTCAAAGAAAGTCATAACTTTTTACAGGCCATAGCATACTCTGTATTAAACAATAATTAGTTATATCTTGTAATTAATATAAACGTTATTTTTTTACAAATAGAACGTTATTTTGACACCAGGTAGTAAGAAGGTTAAGTCGGTAGAGAGTTACCATATATTATATAAAGCCACATTTCAGTTTAAGTGAGCAGAAATAGATATATAGATAAGGTTATATTGTATAATATAACAATGCAGCAATTGCAAATCTCCGTGAAGCAGCGGTAAAGGCGTCGATAAATGGTGAACCGCGTTATAGGCTAAGGGTTTCACTGTATATATAATAACATACAATTCATAATGTATCAAATTTATTTAGATTTATATATTAATATTATAGTAGTTATGAAATATTATTTAATTTATATATATATATATAGATATAAATATATATATATATTATAATTATATATGATTATATAATGTCACATATTAGTATATATTGCATATATATATTTAATATATACTTATATAATTTACATAATATTCTATATATATATTAATATATATACTTATATTTATATCTTTTTATTTATTATATTTAATTATAATATATAGTATATATATATTATTTATTATTATATATAATATATCTATTATAGGTATAATCTATAATACTATTACTGGTGTGATTATATCATGTGTATATATCATAGCTAGCTTATATAGCAAAAAGAGAGTGGCGGGGGTAAACTATATGATTAATTACATTATTAGCACTGATATATAGATAGTTATTAGTAAGGGGCAGATCAGAAAGATGAACAGACAGTTTAAGAAGACGCGCAGGCAACCAATATTTTTTGGGGAAGCTATACACCATAAACGAAGTTTGTACTTGGAGTGCTGAAGTTGTTAGCGATGGGTAGGTGGAGACGGTGTGTGTAAGGGATTGTTAGGTTACTCAACATAATCATAATATATATATCCTATCCGTCCCTCCTGTCCTCATTCCCATTTTAGTTCTCTACCCTCACTCTACACTTTATTATTTATTCTTTGCCCTTCCCCGCTTCCTATCCCTCCTCCTATCACCGCCTCCTTCCTCTCTGTTACTTTCCCTCTTCCCTCTTCATTCTTCATCGCCCTAGTTAGCTTATGACCCACCAGCAAACTGGTAGGCCATGTTTTGGTACCATCTGGTATACCTCTTATACATATTACAGCCAACACCTCCACGGCCTCTCCCGCCCCCTCCCCTCCCCTTTCCACACCCTTTCCCCTTTCCCTCCCACGCCTCGCTCCTTCCCCCTCCTAGCCCCTCCCCTTCACCTCCCTAGCCCCTTTCCACTCCCCTTCCCCCTCGCCCCTTCCCCGTCCATTACCTTATATTTCCCCCCGATATTCATTAGCAATTAAGTAAGTCGTTCTTTTATTTATAATTTTGAAATTGGATCATACTCTTATACTCAACAACAACCAAGAGAGGGTTGTTTTTTGTGATAAATTGACCATGATAAAGATACACGACTTGTGCCTTATGCGAACAATAAAAATACTTGGAAATTTTGTCTAAAATTTAGACTGAGACTGAAGCATATATTTATTTGTTTATAAAGATATATATGCCTGTGGGTTGGATTAGTTTATACTAAATCTCTTGAAGAAAATGATTTATATTCTGAACTTCATAATCAAACTCGGTCTCTTTTGTTCCCCAGATTTTGAGGATAATACTTTTGAGACCCGTAAACAAAATGAAATATATTATTGAATTACGAGGATTTATATGCATTTTTCAATACTACCTTCGTCTTTTTTACATATAAACAACCTTGTCTAATAAACCATTAGCATATATAATCAACACACCAAACATCACATAATATACCCAACAATAAACCATAACAAAAAAATATAATACTTACAACATAGATAAATCATACAATATACCGAAATATAAATCATAACAAAAAAAATTGGAAACACACAGTACTCACAACACAAAAATCATAACAGACAACAACAAAGATAATAACTTAATAGCGAAAACGTACAAGTCAACTTCTTCCGAAACACAAAGACAATAATAAACTAACCATTAACCTCTCTCAACTAAAACGAATTATCAACCGACTTTCCCCCTTAATTACCGCAGGAGTCGGTACGTCTTCCCCAGGCTCCTCCTCCAGTGCGCTTGAGTGGGACTCGAACTTGAGGATCGAGTTACAGGCTACAACAAAGGCTTCTCGGGAGATGCGAACGACTTGGCTGACGGATGATGGGAGATTTCACTTTACGCCAAATGGAGGGGGTGAGGGGGGGATAAGGAAGGGGTGGTGCAGGCCGTCCCCTGTCTCCTGAATCTGTTTCTCTTGCTTTTTTAGTGTTGGTTTTTAGATTTTGTGTCTGTCTGTCTCTGTTATTTACTCTTCTATTATCTGTCTGTTGTCTGTCTTCTCTCTCTATATATTATCTATTTTCTCTTTGACTGTCTGTTCTGGTTGTTTTGATTCATACATTCTATTAATTTGTTGTTCTTAGAACATTCTCATCTTATTTTTTCAATTTCCTTCCTTCACTTTCTTTTTTATTTCCTCTCTATCTTATACAATCATTTTACCGTATCTCATTTTTACGTTTTCTCTTATCTCTCTATCTATTTACTTTACTCTATCTTATCGTCTTCACAATTATCTATTCAGATCTACATTAATATTATCATCTACTCCTTTATTGGCTTATATTTCTCTATATTCTATCTCTATTGACATATATATCACTTTTACTATATTCTAATAATCTTATATCATCACTTCATTATAATTATCATCTTCTATATCCTTATCTCTATATTCTATATTATCTCTATCCTTTTCTCTTATCTCTCTATCTATTATATTATACTTCACTATCATTACTTTATATCTATTAATTCCTTTCATTATGATACTTCCTCTTCTTACCTTCTTTATATTTATTTCTATTTACCTTTTACCTTACTTAATCTTGTTTGTTTCAAAGTAACTTTTTCTTTTCCTATCTATTCCTTCCTTTCTTTCTCTCTGTTATTTCTTTCCTCATATTCTTTCTACGCATTTTCCCTAACTAAAGTACATTACGGATATTAACTCTGCACGACAATGATTGTCAAATGACGTCTATTTCCTGCTCTAGCATCCCTTCTCCTTCCTCTCTCCCCTCCTCTTCCTCTCCTTCTCTATCTTTCTTCCTCCTCTTCTTAACGCCTTATATTATCATTATTATTTATCAATTGTTTTTCATTCTTTGGGTTATTTAATCTCTAGTATATATATAATTATCATTTATCTATCTCATCTTCATCCTCTCTATCTACTATTTTACATCTTCCTATTCTCCTCCTCTTCTCATCTTATTTTTTTATTAAGCTTTCAACTCTCCTACTCACTTCCTCTTTCTCCCTCTCTAATTTCCATCTCATCACTCCTCTTCTTTCCATCTTTCTCCTCCTCTCTCTTCCTCTTATCCCTTTTTCTTCCTTTACTCCTCTCCTCTATCTACTATCTCCATCTCTCTTTACTCCTCTATTTTCTATCTCCCTCTTCCTCTCCTTTTTCTCTTATCGTTCTCTCCCTCAATAATATTATATCTATTCCCTACTTACGACTCTACTTTATCCTTCTTTCCTGTATTATAATTTATCTTCTTCACTCTTTACTTCTCTCTACATAAATTATTTATCATTTTCTCTTATACTTACTCATATATATCTCCTCTTAACTCTCCTCTATTCCACTCTCCTCCATCAGATTTTTCTTTCAATATATATCAGTTCTCCTCTATCTCATGCTTTCTTTTATCTTTTTTTTCTTCCCTCTTTCGTAATTTTTCCATATCTATTCTCTTCCTTATTTTTTTCATACCAAATAACAATCGCTTCTATATATATATATTTTCTTCCTTTTACACCTTTCTTATCCTTCTTCTTCCCTTTATCCCTCCTTTCTTCATCGTTTATATATATATATATTTGTTTTATCCTCGCTCTTCAATTCCATTCGCCTTCCCTCATCTCCCTATCCCTCTCCTCCTCCTCACTTACTCTCTTCTACTTCACCCTCCTCCACCTCTTATCCTACCCTTCTCCTTCTTTAATCTCCTCTCACTGGCTACCCTATCCCCTCTTCTCTTCATCGTCTATTCACTCTCCTCTCTATTTTCGTTTACCTCCTTCTTCCTACTCCCTTCTAACATCCTATTTTACCCACGCTCTCCCCTCCTTACCCCGCCATGGTAAGTAGCTAGAGCATTGTGAAGTTCCTGTTGTGCATATTATCAATTTTTCTAATTTTACCTCTCTCCCTCTTTACTAACTCCTCCCCCTCCGCTTCAACCATATTGATCGGCTCACTCTCCTTCTTCTCATCTCCCGTCTGCCTTTCACTATCTTCTTTCCACTTACCCTTCCCCTCCCTGACCTCTTTACCCTTCTTTCACTTCTCACACTTCAAGGTAAGTCCTTTTCATTTCGTAAAGAATAAATTAATTAATTCACTTTTGCGGTGTGTGATATTGGAAGCTGCTTCATTAGACAATGTTACCTTAAGTACGGTCTTTGAAATTACAGGTTGCTATTGTGTGGTCGTGGTGTGTGTGTGTGTGTGTGCTAATGCAAACACACTACACAACGCATCACAATTAATTATATTAGCACGCACCACATACACACATGCCTACATACACAACTTCACAATTTTATATAGTATATATTAAAATATAAAATATATTATATTATATATATATATATATATACTATATATATATTATTATACTTACTATATTACTATTACATTTACTATTTCTTTGTGGGGTACATGATATATGGCATACTCTCTCGGGTCTGATTGACTTACTCACCTACACAGCAATATATTGGCTAAGTGGCACATTGGTGGAGCGGCGCGTGGTGCGTGAGGAGAACACACGCCCCGTCTGTTTGCAACCTGCATTGTACGGGTTTTCCCGCTGACGGAGGATCGACCGCACTTTATTTTTCGTTTTCTCGAAGCATTGGTCCCTCTGCCGGAAATGGCTTTATTAATCTGTGCTCTTCAAGATTTTTTTAGTTTTTTTTTTTTTTTTTTTTGGGGGGGGGGGTTTTTGGTTGTGCATTCCCAGCCCTTAATAATCCTGTGTCGATGGTATTTGGAATTCCCTTGGGTTCAATATTAATTTTTTATTCTTTTAAGGCTTCGGTATGCTTATCATTTATGCATTCAATAAACTTCCACTGAAACTCATCTTTCTCCTTTTGATGTATTTTGATATCATAATTTAAACCTTTTCAAGTTTTCTTTTATATCATTGTATTATCGATGATGGTATCATTATTAGACTGCAGATTATCATTTGTTATGTTCATAACATTTCTGTCAAAAAACTTCATTATTTTTCTATGATGTGTGGGTTTGATGTGAAATTGGACGGGCTCCGGGTGTTGCTAGTGGACTGGTTATACTAGGTAATTAGCGTTTTAATTCATGAAGTCCTATCTGCCACGATTATAATTTCGTTAGGATCTTTTTTTATGTTTTACGAGGAAGTATTCAGCGTAGATAAAAAAAAAACTCATTATTTAATGGCTGACATTTTGGTATGTTTTCCAGGACTTACATAAATCTTTTTTTATGATAAAGGTGAGACACTATTTTATTCGGAATAACATTCAAGCAGTGCAAAGGTTGTCATTACGGGATTATCATCGGTTAATCAAATTAATTCTATATGGATTAGGGAATTTTTTGGCTTTGCATTAAATCCATTATATCATTATCGTTTATCATTCGTTATTTCATGTTAACTCATCGATCATTTCATCATTTATTAACTCTTCCTTTGGTGGTATAGGACTCATTATTTATTATATCACTATTATCATTATCATTACTTGGATTCATTCAAATGTTTTATCTCCCAACTGAATTAAATTATTTGGGAATTGTTGATTATCCGGATTGGGCTCCTGGTTACCATAATGTCTAATTGGCTATTATTAGAATTATTACTATCATATCATACGATTATCTCATCATTATTATTTTTTGTTACTATAACGGCCCACTACTAACGCCCGTTAACGTCATTTACTTTGTTTATGAATCCTATGGTGGTAACTCATATCTGGATTTTACCATTATCGAATTATGACTGACCTGGATCGTTCAAAACTGCACCACAAGGAGCATTCGGAACCACCACATACATCTTCGTTTAGCACTTCGTTCTCATCTTTGGAATGTATACCCGGATTATATCATCTTTTCATATAATTATCCAGAACGAATTGAAACGATAAAAAAATAGGTGGTAGCTTATTAGAGATGGAGATGTTAGTAGAGTTCGTTGGTACTAGGTCAGTTTGTGACTCGGATATTTAAAGGATTAATGCGTTTGTAGGGCTTAAACCTAGATTTCGTGAGGGATTCGTCTAACTTTTCAAAATCCCCCGTCGGTATTACAAATTGACATGACTTTACTTCAGTCCCCTCATAGTGCTGTTTTCATTGGGACAGGTCATGTAGGGATCGGCGCGTAAGAGTCAGTTGAATGACCACACGATAATGCAAAGGAAAGCCAAAAACATAGTCTCGGGGGCTGTGCTGAGTGGAACAACAAGAAAGCGATTGGCACTAGTTATTGATCGCGATTTGATTAGACTAATGGGCTCTTGTGTAACGGGAATGGTACAAAGTTCTGACAGACCCTGTTCAGTTCACTTACTCGTGGTATCATGATTATGTCGTTTTTGTTACTTCTCTTTTCAACATGCATGGAATAACGTCTTCTGTGATGCAGCTTCAAGATTTCACGGTCTTGGTTGTTCAATTTTTTTTTTTCCGGTGGATAGTCGGTGTGTGTGTGTGGAGGCCGGGAGAGCATTTGATCAGAATTCGGAGAGGTTGGGTCGGGGAGGAGGAGCAGCGTGGGTGGGAGAGGGGGCCACAGGACGGCG
>NW_020871259.1:267710-270210 GCF_003789085.1 Penaeus vannamei
CTCTTTCTTCCCTCCTCTCCTTTCCCCTCGCTTCCTCCCACCTCCCCTAATTCCCCATACCTGTCTCCCCTACTTTCCCTCCCTGACCTCCTCTCCTCCCCCCACTCCCCCATTCTTTCCCTCCAACTTATCCCTCTACTTTCACCCCAATATCCTCCTTCCTCACCGCCACCCACACTACTACCCCGCTACTCCCCACCTCCACCACCACTCCCCACACCCCGCCACCACTCCCCTCCTCCCCCGGGCAACTCATCCGCACCGAGCCAGACCTTCTAAGTAGTTTAGAGGAGTATCCACTAGATTTCAATTAAGGATCAAGCGAAATTAAATAGGGGATTTAGAGGGGGGGGGGAGAGGAGACAAGGGAGTTGAAGGGGAAAGGGCAAGTGGAGGAAGGGGGTGGGAAGAGGGGGAGGGGTGAGGGAAGGAGGAGGAGGAAGGGAGAGAGAAAGAGGGAAAAGGAGGAAAAATGGGAGTAGGCAAGGAAGCTGTAAAAGAAAGGAGAGAGACAGAGGAGAGAAGAAAGAATATATCCCTTTCTTTCTCCACATTCATACATACATATATATATATATATATATATATATATATATATATATATATATATATATATATATATAATATATATATATATATATATATATATATATATCCCTATCCTCTTTTCCAAAGTTCTTTAGTTCATTATAAAATCCCTCGAGAAGACATTCACCTTCACACAAATATCAAACGTAACTCTACTTATCTCCGCAATTGTCAATTTCTCTCGTCATTCCATCTTTCTTGTCTCATTCCTTAACGGTCTTTATTGACCGTAATTCTCTCACATTCTTTCCCATTTTGTTCTCGTTCTTTATACATTTTTTTAAAAATCTACACTCACTTTATTTATGTATCTGCTTATATATTATTTTTTGTTGCTTTGGCAAATATTCCTACTCCTTGCCTGTTTTTTTCTCTCTCTTTTTCTCTTCGCTTGACCTTTCTTTATTTCACTCTTCTTATTCTCTTGATTTTCTTACTCATTATTCTATCCCTTTATGTCTTTCAGTTGGTTGATAAGATATATAAATCCAATCTCCATATTTGGACATAGAATACAAGCATTGTATGAGAAGGTATATGTTTATCTATTTAAGCAATTGTATCTTTTAAATATATATAAAAAAAACTTATCTATCTTTTTTCCTATCAACCTATTGTCTGTAGTTTTCTTTTGTTAATATATAAGTGAGAGAGCGACCAGGAATACGTATATCATTAAGTTTGATTTTTAGCTAACAGATCCATAAATAGTTATTAAAAAAATCCACAAAAAAAATATTTGAAAGACAGATAAAAACAATCAAAGAAACAAAATGAAGAAGAAGAAACTGATAAAAAGAATATGAAATTTTGACTCCTCCTTCCCTGTATAATAAAATGTAAATCTGCATAATTAGTCATATTCTTCGGATACTCTCCCGCAGGCAAATCCAAACAGCATTAGAAAAAAAAAAAAAAGAAAACATAATCACAATTTTTTCCTTTGTGTTTCCTGGTGATGGTCCTAAAAATGTTTATATATATATATTTTTTTTTTCTTTCTTTTTTTTGTGTGAGTTCTTTCCTGTTGGTACTCCTGGGGTATTGAAGGTATATCTGGGTTTCAGTTAAATAGCTCTCAGTCAAGTTTATATTATGAATATATTTTCCCTTTACGCGGAGAGTGCAGAAAGGTTGATTATGATCTCCACTCCCCCAAGTTTTTTTTTTTTTTTTTTTTTTTTTTTTTTAATACACTTCTTTTATTATCCTCTTCTCATTTATTTTCTCTATTCTGCTCCTCTCTTTTCTCTCTGTCTCCGTTTAAGATCTGATATGCGGATATGTTGCTTTGTTTGTTTGTTTGTATGTGTATGTGTGTATGTGTGTGTGTTTGTGTGTGTCTGCATATATATATATATATACATATATATATATATATATATATATATATATATATATATATATATATATATATAATATATATATATATATATATATATATATATATATATATATATATATATATATATATATATATATATATATATATATATATATATATATATATATATATATCTATATATATTCTGTTTGTGTTGTGTGTTTGTCAGTTTATTCCAGTGCGGTAAAAAAACAAAAACAGTTTTCATCTCTGCCATAACCTATCGTCGTAATTTTTACTCTCAGTTCTTTTCTCTTTTCTCTTCGTTACACCCTCTTCATCCTACCAAATGAACCATGCCTTATAAGAAATTATATTTCGATATTTCTCTTTTCCCTTCTTTCCCCTCTTCCCCTCTATTCCTTTCCTTCGCCTTCGTCCTCCCTTCCTCTCCTAATAATGCAACAATGAATGGGAAATGCGAAAGAGTTGACACCATCGCATGACGCCCGTGCAGGACGCCCGTGCATGGCATCAAAGAGGAAAGCCTTCGAGGAATGCAAGGAAGAACAGACGCCGATAAAGGGA
>NW_020871259.1:292710-295210 GCF_003789085.1 Penaeus vannamei
TTTTCCTTCATTCTCCTCCTTCTTTCTCGCTCCTACTTTGGACTTCTCCCTTTCTCTCTCCTGTTTGCTTCTTCATGAATAAAAGGAATAACTAACTAGACATCAGTTAAACATCCCAAGTTGATTTAATGTTAGCATCTCAAGGCTTCGGGGTAGAAGAGAGAGAAGGAAATATTTATCTATTTATTCGTTTGTCTTTCTATATTGCTCTCTCCCTCTCTCTCTCTCTCTCCCTCTCTCTCTCTCTCTCTCTCTCTCTCTCTCTCTCTCTCTCTCCTCTCTCTCTCTCTCTCTCTCTCTCTCTCTCTCTCTCTCTCTCTCTCTCCCTGCCACCCATCCCTCTCTCTTTCTCTCTCTCTCTCTCTCTCAATATATCTATCTTTCTCTCCCTCTCTCTGCCCCTTCTCTTTCACCCCCCCCCCCTCTTTCTCTCTTTCTCTCCCTATCTTTCTACCCCCCCCTCTCTCTCTCTTTCTCTTACCCTCATTTTTCTAACCCTCTTCTCTCTCTCTCTTTCTTCTCTCTCTCTCTCTCTCTCTCTCTCTCTCTCTCTCTCTCTCTCTCTCTCTCTCTCTTTCTTACTTTATCTCTCTCTCTCCATCTCTCCCGACCCCTCCCCTCCTCTCTCTCTTTCTTACTCTCTCTCTCTCTCTCTCTCTCTCTCTCTCTCTCTCTTCTCTCACTCCTCTCTCTTTCTACCCCCTTCTCTCTCTCACTTTTCCTCTCTAAATCTCTCCCACATCCTACCCTCCCGACCTCCTTCTTCCTTCTTCAATACTGTTTAAGAATTGATGAACGAGGCAGCACAGAGCAAAATCTTCAAAAGATTTATTTCTCTTTGTAGATATAAAAGAGAATAAATAAATATGATAATGATATGGGTATGAAGGATGATGATTATGATGCTTATGTTGATAATGATACTAACATTAATGATATTGATTATAATAATAAAAAAAAATAATAACAATGATACTGAGTATTATTATCTTTATTATTATTATCATTATGATAACAATGATAATACTAATAATAATGATGATAATATTAATAACAATTATAATAGTAATAAAAGAAATAATAATAGTGATCATTATACTCATTATAATGATAATAATAAATAAGCATAAAAACCAAAAATAGAGAAAAGGCGAAAGAGACAGAAAAGAAAAAAAGAAAAAGCGAAAGAGACAGAAAAGAAAAAAAGAAAAACGAAAGAGACAGAAAAAAAAGAAAAAGCGAAAGAGACAGAAAGAAAAAAAACGAAAAAAAAAGAAACAGAAAGAAAAAGCGAAAGAGACAGAAAAGAAAAAAAAAAGCAAAAGAGACAGAAAAGAAAAGAGAAGAAAAAAGCGAAAGACACAAGAAAGAAAAAACGAAAAAAACGAAAGAGACAGAAAAAAAGCGAAAAAAAAAGAAAAAAAGAAAAAGCGAAAGAGACAGAAAAGAAAAAGAAAAGAAAATGCTAATGATGGCCGACAGAGGGCCAGATTCCGCGGCTGTTATTGAGAGTTTGTCGAGGCGATTGTTTTCCGAGTCGCGAGGCGCCCGCAGGCTCTCCTCCTGCGATTATTTAATTGGACTTTCTGAACATGGTTGCGGGCAAGAATATATATAAGCCTCTGTAGTTTTTTTTTCTTTCTTTCTTTCTTTTGATTTTTTTCTTCCTTTCAGATATTCTTCTTTTTTCAGGTTTCTTCTGTGGGTTTTTTCGTTCTTTTTTTCTTCCTTTCAGATATTCTTCTTTTTTTCAGGTTTCTTCTGTGGGCTTTTTCGTTTCTTTTTTCTTCTTCCTTTCAGATATTCTTTTTTTCAGGTTTCTTCTGTGGGCTTTTTTTTTTTTTTTTTTTTTTTCTTCCTTTCAGATATTCTTTTTTCAGGTTTCTTCTGTGGGCTGTTTCTTCTGTGGGCTTTTTCTTTCTTTTTTTTCTTCCTTTCAGATATTCTTTTTTTGCCTTAGCTGTTGGGATGGGAAGGGGAAGGGGGGAGGTTAATTTCTTTAAGAATATAGACTTTTTTTCTTCTTCTTGTATGTATTATATTCTTATTTGCATACTTCTTTCCTTGCATGTACACACAGAGAAAAGATAAATAAATATGTAAACGAGCAAGAAAATAAGCAGGGAACAATAAGGCGAGGCTTTAAACAGTACTATGATCCAGCGCACGGTTCCTGGGTTCTCATTTTCCCAACACTTATGGTCCGTGAAGTGGAGTCCATGTGCTAATAGCGACTCCATTATGACGCAACAAGACGACCTTTGTGCCAACACTTACCAGATTTTTTTTTTCTTTTATTTGTATGTATTTGTGGAGATGACGTCATGTACACAAACAGACACGTATAAGCACACATACACATGCATACACAAACACGCGCATACACACACACACACACACACACACACACACACACACACACACACACATATATATATATATATATTATATAATATTATATAATATATATATATATATAGAGAGAGAGAGAGAGAGAGAG
>NW_020871259.1:297710-300210 GCF_003789085.1 Penaeus vannamei
ACAGACAAACAAGCAAAGCAGGAAAAAGGAAATCACAGAAACGGAAAGCAAGGATTAATAATTCCAAATTCCAGGCGACAGAAGATAAGTGACATAATAAAAACAGGAAGACACGTCATGAAAGGTCAAAGCCGCCATGTCCAGCGGATTTAGAAGAGGTGAGAATGAAAAATGGCAAAGAGAAAGAAAGAGAGTGAGCAGAGGGGAGAGAGGAAGAGGGGGCAAAGAAGGAAACTGGATTAGGAAGGTGGAGAGGAAAAGGAAAAAAAGGAAGATTAGCAGAATGAGGAGAGGTGAGAGGGAAAGCAGGGAGAAGGAAAGGAAAATGAGAAATAGTAAAGGGGAAATGAAGAGAAATAGATAGAAAGAAGGATCAGAAAAAAATAGGGTGAATCTAGAGATGAAGCAAGAGAAAATGGAAAGATACATGGAGAAGAGAGCAAAAGAAGATGAAAGAGGAAAAGGGGAAGAGTGAGAGAACAGAGAGACCTGGCAAAGGAAAGTGGGAGTGAAGGAAGGAAAAAAATATGGGAAAGTAAAGAATGGAGATGGAGGGAAGAGATGAATGCGGAGAGGAAAGGCAAGGGGAGAGGGGGGGGGGAGGGAGAGGGTAGGGGGAGGCAGGGGGGAAGGGGAGGGGAGTCGGTCCGCTTGGCTTCCGGCATCTGTGTAGATACTCGAGCTGTACAAGAGAAAATCTAATATCCTGGGGTTATGAGAAGGAGGTGCCCACCCCTCCCTCTCCTCCCTGGCCCTCCTCCCCCCGACCCTCATCACCTACTTCCCCCCTCCTCCTCACCCTCCCCTCTCCCCTCTTCCTCTCCACCTCATCCTCCCTCTCCTCCTCACCTTCCTCCTCTCCCTCTCCCTTCCCTCTCCCCATCCTCCCTCTCCTCCTCTCTTCCCCTCTCCCCTCTCCCCCTCTCCATCTCATCTCCCCTCTCCCCTCTTCCCTCTCCACCTCATCTCCTCTCTCCTCCTCTTCCCTCTCCCCCTCTCCCCTCCCCCCTCCCACCTCTTCTCCCCCTCCTCCTATCCATCCCCAGCTCCCCTCTCCACACCCCTCTCTTCCTCATCCTCCCTCTCCTCCTCTTCTCTCCACCTTACCCTCCCCTCCCCCTCACTCACACTTTTCCACTGCCTTCGTGCCCTCCCCTAGCCCATGCCCTCCTCCCCCCCCTTGCCTCCTTTCCCCACCCTTTATCCTCTCCTCTCATCATGCCCCCTTATTCTACCTCCCAGGATCCCCCACCCCACCCCCTCCTCCCTCCCCCCGTACCCTCCCCCCATCCCGCACCCTCCCCACCTCCGCCCCTCCCCCCCCGCACCCATAACTATTCCCTTTAATCCCTTCAGCCATCCCCCAACCCCCTCAACCCCCCCCCCCCCAAATATTCTCCTCGCCCTCTCCTCACCGCTGGACTCTCGAGACGGTATAAAATACAAAGCTCAATTAACTTCAGAGGTTTGGGTGATTCGCCCTCAATTAACGGGGGTTCAAAGGTTCTTCTGTGCACGTCGTTGAACCTTTAACCCCCCCCCTCCTTCCCTCCTTCCCGTCTTCCTATCACCCCCTCAAACCCTGTTCCTCTAATCCCCCACTCCCCCCCACCCCACCCCCTCACCCGCCTCAACATCTCTCTATGCTCCCCCTCCCTTCCCCCCCCCTTCAAACACCTTTATTCTCTCTTTCTCCTCTCGTTAACTCGTTTGATATCTTTTGTATGTTATTTGTTCTTTGTTTTCTTTGTCTCGTTCTCTCGCTTTCTCCGTGTCTCTTTTTCTCTCTTTCGGTCTCTCTTGCTCTCTCCTTGTCTGTCTGTCCTGCTGTCTGTCTGTCTTTCTCTATATCTATCTATCTATCTGTGAGTCTATTTATCTATCTATCTATCTGTGTGTCTATTTATATCTATCTATCTATCTATCTATCTGTGTGTCTATTCATCTATCTATATATCTGTGTATCTATCTATCTATCTATCTGTGTGTCTATTATCTATCTATCTATCTGTGTGTCTATTTATCTATCTATCTATCTGTGTGTCTATTTATCTATCTATCTATCTGTGTGTCTATTTATCTATCTATCTATCTGTGTGTCTATTTATCTAGTGTATCTATCTAATCTATCTATATCTATCTATCTATCTGTGTGTCTATTTATCTATCTATCCACCTATCTATTTCTTTCTCTCCGTCACTCTCTTAACTATAACCTCCATTATTACATTATCATTGTTATCACCATCATAATCAGTTCTGACGATCATTATCATTTCTATCTATTTCTTGTTTTCGCTATCATTATCATTATTATCGTTGTTTTAAAATCACAATTATCATATTCATAATCATTATCATTATTATTATCATCAGTATTTTCATCATCACTGCGTCTTCATTTTTATCCTTTTTAATTTTTAATCACAACGTTCACTGCTGTCATCAGTGTCACTATCATAGGAATGGAATCTCCATAGTTTTCATATTAGAGATTTCC
>NW_020871259.1:337423-339923 GCF_003789085.1 Penaeus vannamei
AGAATCGACTTTGGCGCAAGAACCGAGCCAAGTTCGAAGGACATGACTGCATCGGGGTCGACCTGAACAGAAACTTCGATTACGCATGGGGAGGTATGTATGGATTCTTTGGACGACCTTCTGATATTCATTCAAAAATTACATATAAACACATTCAGACAAAATTAACCGTGAACATATAAGAAATATATATTTCGCATCTCGTACATATGAACACATTCAGACAAAATTACCGTGAACAGATATATACGAGATATATATTTTCCCATCTCGTTTCACTTACTTGCACGTCGATGATTTTGCTAATCAACAAAAGCGTTGACATACATCCCTAACGAGTCGGTGTTCCCCCTCCCCCCCCCCCCCCCCGTCGTAGGCCCCGACTCGAGCCCCAACCCTGCACGTCCATCCACATGGGTCGCCAGCCGTTCAGTGAGCGAGAGTCGAGGGCGGTCCGGGATGTCGTGCTGGAGGGGAACCGCACTCAGGTGGGGGCCGTGGCGTCTGCTGCCGGCGGTGGATTTCTTTCCTTCGGTCTTTGTGTGTGTGTGTGTTGTGTTTGTGTGTGTGTGTGTGTGTGTGTCTGTGTGTGTGTGTGTTGTGTGTGTGTGTGTGTTGTGGTGTGTGTGTGTGTGTGTGTGTGTGTGTGTGTGTGTGTGTGTGTGCGTGTGTGTGTGTGGTGTGTTCGTGTGTGTGTGTGTGTGTGTGTGTGTGTTCGTGTGTGTGGTGTGTGTGTGTGTTGTGTTCGTGCGTGAGTGTGTGTGTGTGAGTGAGTGAGTGAGTGAGTGAGTGAGTGAGTGTGTGAGTGTGTGTGTGTTTGTGTGTGTTCGTGTGTGTGTGTGTGTGTGTGTGTGTGTGTTCGTGTGTGTGTGTGTGTTCGTGTGTGTGTGTGTGTTGTGTGTGGTGTGTGTGTGTGTGTGTTTGTGTGTGTATGTGTGTCCGTGTCCCGTGTGTTCGTGTGTGTGTTCGTGTGTGTGTGTGTGTGTTTGTGTGGTTTGTGTGTGTGTGAGATCTTACGTTAAAACCAAGAAAGCGCTAATGTGAAGCGAAGCTCACTGTGTAAACTGCATGTCTAACAGGTACAGAGTTACATGAAATACACTTTTATAAAAAAAAAAAAAAAAAAAAAAAAAACACACACACACACAAAGAAACACGAACTCTATCAAGTGTACTCTCTCTCCTCTCTCTTATTTTATCTCTTTATCTTGTCTATTCTTAGATTTTAAACATCAAATATTACTCTGATATTGAATGTTCATTTTTCTCCTTATTAAAGAGAAACATTTCATAACCCTGTACTTGTCTGTAGATTAGCGCTGATTCCATCTTGAAATCAGGGTACAAAACGTAGGAACGAAAACGTATTTAATACAGAAAAAAATCTCAAGACGATAGATACCGCATGTGCGTGTGTGTGAGTGTGAGTGTGGCCCGAGTGATGTGGTGTTGAATCCAAAGAGTTAAATCCCCCGTGTTGGCTGCTCTCGGCTTGCAGGTGTACGTGACTCTACACAGCTACGGACAGGAGATAATCCTTCCCTGGGTGTCGACCTTCACCGCAGTTCATCCGAATCACAAAAACATGGTAAGTTTTTTTTAATTATTACTTATTCTATTTTTAAATATTTTTTTTTTTCATATTCTAGGAGTTATTACTTCTATATCATTTCCCATATTCTAGTTATTACTTCTATATTATTTCATATTCTAGGAGTTTTTTTTTTCTATATCATTTCCATATTCTAGTTATTACTTCTATATTATTTCCATATTCTAGGAGTTATGCTTTTATATTATTTCCATATTCTAGGAGTTATTACTTTTATATTATTTCTATATTCTAGGAGTTATTACTTCTATATCATTTCCATATTCTAGGAGTTATTACTTTTATATTATTTCCATATTCTAGGAGTTATTACTTTTATATTATTTCTATATTCTAGGAGTTATTACTTCTATATCATTTCCATATTGTAGGAGTTATTGCTTCTATATCATTTCCATATTACTTCTATTTTCTCTACTCTACAAGAAGGGACACTGACGTCCTCATTCTGGCTTCAAAAAACCAACAAAACCAAAAAAAAAAAAACACCGGCAGAGTTGGAGGAAACGACCCCAGTTCTCCTCTCTCCGCCATTTCCATATTACTTCTATTCTCTCTACTCTACAAGAAGGGACACTGACGTCCTCATTCTGGAGTTGGAGGAAACGACCTCATTTCTCCTTTCTCCGCAGAGTCGTGTTGGCGAAGGGATGGCCAGGGCGATCGAGGCCAACGACGGCACCAAGTATCGGGTCGGGAATGGCCAAAGCTTTCTCTGTAAGCAACGGCGTCTGCCATTTCGTGCAATGATGATCTGCTTAGGGGAGTTATTGCTTCTATGTCATTTCCATATTCTAGGAGTTAGTGCTGTATTATTTCCATATTCTAGGAGTTATTGCTTCTATATCATTTCCATATTCTAGGAGTTATTGCTTCTATGTCATTTCC
>NW_020871259.1:349923-359923 GCF_003789085.1 Penaeus vannamei
TAAATAATTATATGGATAATGTTAATGTTAGAATTATCTATAAAATTGGCAATGCTTACTGTAATGATGATAATGATAATAATAAAATAATAATGGTTGTGAATTATTGTAAAAAAACAATGTCAACAAAAACAATAACAACATGATAATAATAACGATATTAACAATGATGATAATAATAATGATAATGATAACAATAATAACAATAATAGTAACAATAACAATAATGAGAATAATAGTAACAGTAATGACAACGAAAAAAAAAATATAAGAGCATTGCTATTATCAATGATATTGGTAATGGTAATGTTGTAGGTTATGTCATTGATGAGCAAAATAATAGCAACATCAACGATAACAGTTATGATAACAAAAACAATGATAATACAGTTACAACAATAACTGGAAACTAAATACATAAATAAATATCGATGATAATCATGATGCGAACGACAACGATAATAATAACAATGTTTTCAAAGACTGAAAAAGTTGTGGCAATAAAGATACAATTTCCTTTTCTTCAGATTATGGACTTGCAAAGCAGCCTCGTCCTTCCTGTGTCTTCGAGTGCTCGTCCTGATTCATCTGAGCATCGCATCTTCATCTGCAGCATTTCCGACTCTCCAGCATAGTGCCAAGACGTCCTCCATTCCTTTGTTGGCGTCAAAGAACACGACAGATGACGTCACTGCGAGGGAGAATTGCTGGAAACGCCTCAAGACCCTCTTTGAAGACGTGAGGTCGGAGGAACTCTTAAATCATACTGAAAAGTGTTTGGAATACTGTGGCGACGATCTGCATCTCAAGTCAATAGTCGACAAATGGATAAGGCTGTCAAGTGGTAGTGGGTCTGCTGTTCAGTGTCTTCTGAACATATCGGAACTTCAAGGAAATGTTTTAAAAGATACATTCTGGTTAACATCAAATGGAGATGCACTAGTATATATGGGCAATTCCTCTGATGTTGTTATCACTTGGGAATTTCTTTCTTTGGGCCAAAAGATATTAGAAATCATATTCCTGTGGATAGGCATAACAATGTTCTTGGTGGTGATCTCAGGAAACCTTCTGGTTTTAGCAACGATGGTTTGCAACACGAGTAGGCGAAGTCTAGGCTGGTTAGTAAGAGCTTCCCTCGCTGTCTCGGATTTTCTAAGAGGCAGTTTCGTCATGACAATGGCATTGAGAAATACCACGTGGCTTATGACGAACATTCCACGTGCGTCCAGTGTGAGCTTCACCCAGGGCATGGGATTCTCTGAGTACTTGTGTCGATCTCTTGCAATCAGTTCGGTTTACTCGAGCTTCTGTGCCGTTCTCTTCGAAACAACCTCAGTCATGTCACTTCAGTGCCTGGCCTTCCTTGCAGTGGAAAGATATCTAGCATGTAAGTATCCACAAAGCACAAGCCAAAAGCCCGGAACGGTCAAAGCGACCAACCTCGCCATGTGGGGCATCGGGCTCGCTCTCCCTCTCGGGATTCTCTTCACCTCCGAAGAGGCGCCAGGATGTGGATTTTTCGATCCGTTTACGAAGCTCTTTATCCTGCTTCCCAGATCCGGACTTGGCTCCGTGCTGCACCATTTGCTAATGTTCTACATGGCTGGACTCTTTGTCTGCACCGTCTTAGTGTTACTCAAGACCAAGCAAATATTCACAGCAAGGTCAAAGGCGGACTTGGCAAATCTCGTGAAGCAGAGTTCCCCGACGCGCGTGGAGCAGCAGAAGAGGGAGGACCTTGGCATCCTGACGACGATGAACATGATGCTCGCGCTGCACCTCGCGAGCGTCGGCCCGCGCTTGCTGCTGCTCATCCCCGGCCTGCGAAGCGAGGGGCGGCTGCGCTTCCTCTTCTGGTGGGTCTTCCTCCTCGACTCCTCCTGGCACTGGTACGTCCTCAATCTGCGCAGCCAGGTCTTCCAGGATTATCTGGCGAGGCTATTCCTGCGGTTCCCTTGGTGGCCCAGGGCCTTCAGGGCAACGCTGGAGTCGAAGCTGTTACCGGACGCAGGTCTCAGTGTGGAGTTGGGCCAACTTTGGCGGAAGATGGAGTCTGCGGTCAGCAGAAGGAACCAGAGCCCCTCAGCAGAAAACCTTCCATGACTGCATGTGTTACTTATTCTGTATAATCAGTAAATTATCTTTTGACAGTGATAAACACGTGTCTATGGTGCCTTTTTTATAATGTCGTTCAGATGATAGTCTGTTACTAACTGTATGATGCTAATCTAAGATAGATTTCTTGTTTTAAGAAAAGTGGCAATTGACAGCAATGTAATTTTCAATACTCTGACCTTCCCCAGCATGTGCTAATGGTAGGAATGATGATAACAATAATAATGATAATAACGCTAATGCAAATAGCGATAGTCAGATTAAATCTAAAAATATTATCAATACTACTTGTGAAATCTAAAAAATAAGAACAACTGTACTGATGGCAATAATGGCTATGGAGATACTGATGATGATAATTATGATAACAATGATACTGTGATAATGATAATGAGCAAAATAATGATAAATATAATGATAAGAATAAAAATAATGATACTAATTGCAATGATGAAATAGTAATTATGAATAATTATCATAATAATAGCAAAAAAGAAAAGAATACAAAATATTGATAATAACATGAAACTGTAAATGCTAGTAATAAAGACAGTGGTAATGATAACAATGATAATGATGATAATGATAATACTACTAATAAAAATAATGGTAATAATACTAATAACAATAATAATGGTAATGATAATAACACATAATGATAATGGTAATAATGTAATGATAATAGTGATGATGATAATGATAATAATGATAATGATGATTATGATAATTATAATGATGGTAATAATAAGAATGATAATGATGATATTAACAATAAAAAATATCCTGATAAGATTGAAAAATAATAAAATAATAAGCATGATGATAACAATAATAATGATTACAGTAATAGTAGTAGTAGTAATAATGAAAACGATAATGATAATAATGATTACAGTAATTATGATTATGATGATAATAGTAATAAACATGATAATGATAACAACAAAATGAACAATGATATTAATAATGATAATAACAATTATAATAATACCGGTAACAATAATGATAACAACAATAATAATGATAATGATGACAATAATGATAATGATTGAAATAATCATGATAGTAGTAGTAGTGATAAAGATAATAGTAAAAACAAAATAACAACAAAAATAATAAAGATAATAATGCTAATTTAATAATAATGATAATTACAATCATGGTAATAAACATAAAATAATAATAACAACTACAAGAATAATGATAATGCTAATAATAAAAATGATAATGATAATTATAATAATAGTAACAACGACAATAATCATAATATTAATAATGATAATAACAACGGTAGAGTTATAGATAAGTAAAAACAAAACAGCAACAATAACAATAATAATAATTATGATAATGATAATGATAATAACAATGATAATAATAATGATAATAATAATAATCCTGAAATAACAGGAATGATAATGATAACGATATTAGTAATAACTATACTACTACTACTACTACTACTAATAATAATATTAATGATGATAATAGTAATAATGACTATAACAATAACAACAACAACAATAATGATAATAATAAATAATGATGATATAAAAAATAACAAGAATAATAATGATGCGAATAATTGCGATGTCAGTGACAATACTAACGGTCACCATAATCAATATAATCAAATGGATGATAGCAATAATAAGAGCCAGGATAAAATCATAATGATAATAAAGATGGTAAAAACAATGATTATATATACCATTTGCTAATCTACATTGACTTAATTCACAATTATCCATCTTTCCACATATAAACGTAATTATTCCTTCATTTCTTTTTAAGTTTTAGATTCCACTGAATTCCAATAGCCATAATATTACAAATACAATGTAGGTATTAGTTGGTTAAAAGAGATATGTCAAAGGTGAAAAAGACAGATAACTATTAAAAAAAAAAAAAAAAAAAATCTTAAAAAAATAAAACAAATAAATAAATAAATAAAATAAATACATCATCTTAAAAAAAAGCTTTCCTTCAGGTTATACGAAGCAATTTAACATGCATTTATAGGCTGGAGAGAAGGTGAACAGGAATTAGATTTTGCACACAATCGAACACATAACTATGCGACGCGACGGTGCGGTACTGTCAAGAATGCAAAGACGAAAGAACTTTCTCACCAAATATATAAAGCCTATATATACGTACATACATACATACATACATACATACATATATATATATATATATATATATATATATATATATACACATAATATATATANACGGCACAGAGAAAACCGCACATTGAAAAAATAATATTAATACGCAGGCAAAAGTGCTTATTAGTCTAATTTGCATTTATGAATATATATATTTTTTTCTTTCAAAAGAGCGACGGCACATCACGTAGATCTGATTGTTATGTCAAGAATAACATAGATTTCATAACATAATTTCGGATAACAAATATACTTTAAGTTGTGTCGCTGTTATTAGTAGTGTAAATAATAATGATAGTGACATAATGTAATGAATAATAATAGATAATAGTGACATGAAATAATGGATGATAATAAATAATAGTGACATAATATAATGGATAATAATAAATAATAGTGACATAATATAATGGATAATAATAAATAATAGTTTATATATATAAATAATAATAATGACGTAATATAATGGATAATAATAAATAATAGTGACAATATAATGGATAATAATGAATAATAGTGACATAATATAATGAATAATAATAAATAATAGTGACATAATATAATGGATAATGATAAATAATAGTGACAAAATATAATGGATAATAATAAATAATAGTGACATAATATAATGAATAATGATAGATAATAGTGACATAATATAATGAATAATAATAATAAATAATAGTGACATAATATAATGGATAATAATAGATAATAGTGACGTAATATAATGAATAAATAATATAGTGTATATAATGGATAATAATAAATAATAGTGACATAATATAATGGATAATAATAAATAATAGTGACATAATATAATGGATAATAATAAATAATAGTGACGTAATATAATGGATGATAATAAATAATAGTGACATAATATAATGGATAATAATAAATAATAGTGATCAATAGTGACATAATATAATGGATAATAATAATAATGGTGACATAATATAATGAATAATAATAAATAATAGTGACATAATATAATGAATAATAATAAGTAATAGTGACATAATATAATGAATAATGATAAATAATAGTGACATAATATAATGAATGAAATAAGTGAATAAATGAATAAACAAATAAATAATAATGACATGAATAATAATAAATAATAATAGTGACAGCTTAGTCAATAGTTCACTAAGTTTTATAGTGCGAATGGAAGAGAAAGATTAACAAGTTTAAAGGCATTGGAGATGACACTTCAAATTCACATTGTTGACAAATTCCACGGAAACTTAGAAAAAAAAATGAAGTGATAGTCATATTAATGATTTCTGTTTAATTTTTTTTTTTTTTTTTTTTTTTTTTTTTTTTTTTTTTTTTTTTTTTTTTTTTTTTTTTAGTTAACAAAAACATATAAAAGGAACCAAGAGGTGGGGCGAGAAAGAAGGTAATTCAGGCAAAACAGAAGAAGAATAACATGAAAAAGAATAACTTGGAGAACATAATCAGACAAAAAAATAAAAAATACTACAATGATCTGATGAACATTCATAAAATTCAGGCAAAACAAGAAGAAGAACATGGAGAAGAATAACTTGGAGAACATAATCAGACAAAAAAATAAAAATACTACAATGATCTAATGAACATTCGAGAACCAGCAATGACAGTGGGCGATAAAGAAATATCTAGAACTAACAGTCAAATAGTTGCAAAAGGTTTTTTAAAACTATGAAAGCTGCTGCAATGGTCGAGGGTGCAAGAGAGGACTTTCAATTTGCAATGAGCAAATTCACTCTCACTCTGTTTAACTAAAGAAAAAAAGAGACAAAATAGAGTAATTGCTGTACGTTTGGCATTTATATGAAAGGTGACGTAAAGATAACTTGGTAATTACCGTTTTGTTAATTGATCTAGATTATATCAACTATTCTCATTGATAAACTCACTTTTTTTTTATAGAACATTAGGTGAAAATGGAAGAAGAAAACAAGAAGGCTTTAGAGTAAATTATATCAACTATTCTCATTGATAAATTAACTTTCTTTCTAGAAGATTAGGTGAAAATGGAAGAAGAGAACAAGAAAGCTTTAGAGTAAATTATATCAACTATTCTCATTGATAAATTAACTTTCTTTCTAGAAGATTAGGTGAAAATGGAAGAAGAGAACAAGAAGGTTTTAGAGTAAATTATATCAACTATTCTCATTGATAAATTAACTTTCTTTCTAGAACATTAGGTGAGAACTGATGAAGAGAACAAGAAGGCTTTAGAGTAAATGATATCAACTATTCTTATTGATAAACTATCTTTTTTTCTAGAAGATTAGGTGAAAATTGATGAAGAGAACAAGAAGGCTTTAGAGTAAATTATATCAGCTATTCTCATTCATAAACTAACTTTTCTTTCTAGAACATTAGGTGAGAACTGATGAAGAGAACAAGAAGGCTTTAGAGTAAATTATATCAGCTATTCTCATTGATAAATTAACTTTTTTTCTAGACCATTAGATGAGATTTGATGAAGAGAACAAGAAGGCTTTAGAGTAAATGATATCAACTATTCTCATTGATGAACTAACTTTTTTTTGGAGAAGATTAAGTGGAAATGGAAGAAGAAAACAAGAAGGTTTTAGAGTAAATTATATCAACTATTTTCAATGATAAACTAACTTTCTTTCTAGAACATTTGGTTAAAATTGATGAAGAGAACAAGAAGGCTTTAGAGTAAATTATATCAGCTATTCTCATTGATAAACTAACTTTTTTTTTCTAGATGATTAGGTGAAAATGGAAGAAGAGAACAAGAAGGCTTTAGAGTAAATGATATCAACTATTCTCATTGATAAACTCACTTTCTTTCTAGAACATTAGGTGAGAACTGAAGAAGAGAACAAGAAGGCTTTAGAGTAATTTATATCGACTATTCTCACTGATAAACTAACTTTCTAGAACATTAGGTGAAAATTGAAGAGAACAAGAAGGTTTTAGAGTAAATTATATCGACTATTCTCACTGATAAACTAACTTTCTAGAACATTAGGTGAAAATTGAAGAGAACAAGAAGGTTTTAGAGTAAATTATATCAACTATTCTCATTGATAAACTTACTTTCTTTTCTAGAACATTAGATGAGAACTGATGAAGAGAACAAGAAGGTTTTAGAGTAAATTATATCGACTATTCTCATTCATAAACTAACTTTCTTTCTAGAACATTAGGTGAAAATGGAAGAAGAGAACAAGAAAGCTTTAGAGTAAATTATATCAACTATTCTCATTGATAAACTAACTTTCTTTCTAGAACATTAGATGAGAACTGATGAAGAGAACAAGAAGGCTTTAGAGTAAATTATATCGACTATTCTCATTGATAAACTAACTTTTTTTTCTAGAACATTAGGTGAAAATTGATGAAGAGAACAAGAAGGCTTTAGAGTAAATTATATCGACTATTCTCATTGATAAACTAACTTTCTTTCTAGAACATTAGGTGAAAATTGAAGAAGAGAACAAGAAGGCTTTAGAGTAAATTATATCGACTATTCTCATTCATAAACTAACTTTCTTTCTAGAACATTAGGTGAAAATTGAAGAAGAGAACAAGAAGGCTTTAGAGTTAAATTATATATCAACTTCTTTCTCATTGATAAACTAACTTTTTTTTCTAGAAAATTAGGTGAAAATGGAAGAAGAGAACAAGAAGGTTTTAGAGTAAATTATATCGATTATTCTCACTGATAAACTAACTTCTTTTTCTGGAAAATTAGGTGAAAATGGAAGAAGAGAACAAGAAGGCTTTAGAGTAAATTATATCAGCTATTCTCATTGATAAACTAACTTTTTTTTATAGAACATTAGATGAGAATTGAAGAAGAGAACAAGAAGGCTTTTAGAGTAAATTATATCGACATTCTCATTGATAAACTAACTTTTTTTTATAGAAAACATGTAGTGAGAAATTGAAGAAGAGAAAAGAAGGCTTTGAGAGTAAATTAATATCGACTATTCTCAGTTGATAACTATTATTTTCTAAACATTAGGTGGACTGAAGAGAGAAAAGAAGGCTTTAGAGTAAAATATATCAGCTATTCTCATTGATGAACTAACTTTTTTTGGAGAAGATTAAATGAAAATTGAAGAAGAGAACAAGAAGGTTTTACAGTTTATCGAACAACTTTACTGACTTTTCATAATTTCGAAAAATTCTTTGATTTCTCTGTCTTTATTAATATCATACTGAACTCCCGGAAAACATCTATTGTTAAAAAAAACAAAAGTATTTCTTTTATCAGGTTCGTATTGTCATAGATAAGACTGATATTAGTAAAAAAAAAAAAAAAAAAAAAAAGCGGTACAAAGGGGATTCAGTCTCACACAATCTGTTTTTTCTATTGACTATTTCCACTGTTATTTATGTTACTACTTTTTTTGGATTTTTTTTTTTCGCAAACTTAACTGGGGTATAAAAAAGGGTTGGTGGTGATCGATCAAACCACTTCCGGCTTGATGGCTTTCTTTTGATATCATATAATGAATAAAGTGAGACACAATGGTAATGACGTAATGACTAAAAAATAATGACTTTAGATAGACATTATATATAAATACATGTGCGTGTGTATGTATGTATGTATGATGGATGTATGCATGTATGTATGTATGTATGTATGTATTATGTATGTGTATGTTATGTATGTATAAATTTGTTAGTTGCCCATATTCTCGAGAAGAATGAAAATAGATATTAGCGTAAAATTCCCTGACACTTTCCTTTATAAATCTCGCAACGCAGCTTCGCAAAACAACAACAACAACAACAACAAAAACGAGAAACCCAACTGTTTTGCCACAAAGACAAAAAAAAAAAAAAAAAAAAAAGAAAAAGATACTGACCCTAGTTCTTCTGCAGCAGGTCAGCTACTCCCGCAGAGTGCAACAGACATTTTTCTTCAGCGACCAAGAAGAAGCAGCTGTGGATCACGACTCCATTTTCTTGTTGCTTCAGCGATGTACGTATAAATATCTCTAACTATTCCTTTGATTATATAAGGAGTATTGCTATGCTTATATCGCTATATCTACGCTGATATATATCTATGTCTTTATCAATACTTTCATTGTATCTAAACCTACCTGTCTATATGCGTATATATTATATATATTATATATATATATATATATATATATATATATATATAATATATATATATATATAATATATATATGTATATATTATATATATGGTGTGTGTGTGTGTGTGTGTGTGTGTGTGTGTGTGTGTGTGTGTGTGTGTGTGTGTGTGTGTGTGTGTGTGTGTGTGTGTGTGTGTGTGGTGTGTGTGCAATGTGTGTATACACATAAATACACACTACACACACATACACACAAAACACACCACACCCACAAAGCCAATATTGTGTGAGTGTGTTTTTTACTTCATATGTAAGAAACATGCTGCCAGACCTCCAGAGTTTATTTAGTTTGCTTTACAGATGATCACTAAAAGATTTACATAGTTGATAACAGCGATGTGACCCCATTTCCATTCTGCACAGAGACGGCATCCGATGCAATATTTACAAGTGGCATTTTTGAGAGTCATTCCGTCAATATTGAGTTAAATGTATGCAAGACATGAATATGCATGCACACAAATATATATGTATGTAAACGTATAAATATATATATATATATATATATATATATATATATATATATATATATATATATATATATATATATATT
>NW_020871259.1:367423-369923 GCF_003789085.1 Penaeus vannamei
AACTTAGATGCTTTTTAATTTAATTTAATTTAATTTTTAATTTAATTTAATTTAATTTAATTTAATTTAATTTAATTTAATTTAATGTAAGGATATTTTAAAGGATTCCTTAGCACGGAAACACGGACGTCACCAGTTAATGTAATCCTTCAATAGTCAGGATCGAAGGATATTTAAAAGGATTCCTTAGCACTGCGAGATAGAGAATCACGGACGTCACCGTTAATGTAATTCTCAATAGTCAGGATCGAAGGATATTTTAAAGGATTCCTTACCAGCGGAATCACGGACGTCACCAATTAATGTAATCCTTCAATAGTCAGGATCGAAGGATATTTAAAAGGATTCCTTAGCACTGCGAGAGAGAATCACGGACGTCACCAGTTAATGTAATTCTTCAATAGTCAGGATCGAAGGATATTTAAAAGGATTCCTTAGCACTGCGAACAGAGGAATCACGGGCGTCACCAGTTAATGTAATCCTTCATAGTAGGATCGAAGGATATTCTGATAGGTCCGAGGCACGGATCCGGAGGGCACTGCGAGATTCTTAATGTAGTCTTCAATAGCAAAGGATTTTTAAAGGAGTTCCTTAGCACGGAATCGACGACGTCACCAGTTAATGTAATCCTTCAATATCAGGATCGAAGGATATTTAAAGGATTCCTTAGCATCACGGACGTCACCAATTAATGTAATCCTTCCAGGATCGAAGGATATTTTAAAAGAATTCCTTAGCACGGAAACACGGACGTCACCAATTAATGTAATTCTTCAACAGTCAGGATCGAAGGATATATTTTAAAAGGATTCCTTAGCACGGAATCACGGACGTCGTTAATGTAATCCTTCAATAGTCAGGATCGAAGGATATTTTAAAGGATTCCTTAGCACTGCGAGATAGAGAACACGGATCACCAGTTAATGTAATTCTTCAATAGTCAGGATCGAAGGATATTTTAAAGGATTCCTTAGCACTGCGAGATAGAGAATCACGGACGTCACCAGTTAATGTAATTCTTCAATAGTCAGGATCGAAGGATATTTAAAAGGATTCCTTAGCACTGCGAGATAGAGAAACCACGGACGTCACCAATTAATGTAATTCTTCAATAGTCAGGATCGAAGGATATTCTAAAGGATTCCTTAGCACGGAAACACGGACGTCACCAATTAATGTAATTCTTCAACAGTCAGGATCGAAGGATATTTTAAAAGGATTCCTTAGCACGGAATCACGGACGTCAAGTTAATGTAATCCTTCAATAGTCAGGATCGAAGGATATTTAAAGGATTCCTTAGCACTGCGAGATAGAGAGAAACCACGGACGTCACCAATTAATGTAATTCTTCAATGGTCAGGATCGAAGGATATTTTAAAGAAATTCCTTAGCACGGAAACACGGACGTCACCAATTAATGTAATTCTTCAACAGTCAGGATCGAAGGATATTTTTAAAAGGATTCCTTTAGCACGGAATCACGGACGTCAAGTTAATGTAATCCTTCAATAGTCAGGATCGAAGGATATTTTAAAGGATTCCTTAGCACTGCGAGATAGAGAATCACGGACGTCACCAATTAATGTAATTCTTCAATAGTCAGGATCGAAGGATATTTTAAAGGATTCCTTAGCACTGCGAGATAGAGAATCACGGACGTCACCAATTAATGTAATTCTTCAATAGTCAGGATCGAAGGATATTTTAAAAGGATTCCTTAGCACTGCGAGATAGAGAAACCACGGACGTCACCAATTAATGTAATTCTTCAAGTGCGGAGATTTTCATTGCATCACTGACCCTATTGCCTTGGCGGAGGTATGCGCAAACTGAGTCCTTCTAATTTACAAATAAAAACAATGGAAATAAAAGGTCATGTGACATTTCGAAGCGAGTAGAGCTTCGACCTACCAACCGCCGCCATCACTGGAGGTTGGCAGGGTAGGTATTGCCTCTCTGTCTCGGTCTGTCTGTCTGTCTGTCTCTGTCTATCTATTTTTTCTGTCAGTTTATTTATTTGTCTGTCTCTGTCTATCTGTTTTTTCTGTCAGTTTATCTATTTGTCAGTCTCTGTCTATCTGTCTGTCTCTGTGTCTCTGGCTGTCTGTCTCTGTCTCTCTATCTGTCTGTTTGTCTCTGTTTATCTGTCTGTCTCTCTGTCTGTATCTGTCTGTCTCTCTGTCTGTCTGTTCTCTGTCTATCTGTCTGTCTGTCTCTGTCTATCTGTCTGTCTGTCTCTGTCTAATCTGTCTGTTTGTCTCTGTTATCTGTTTGTCTCTGTCTCTCTCTGTCTCTCTGTCTGTCTGTCTCTGTCTATCTGTTTGTCTGTCTGTCTGCTGTCTGTCTCTGTCTGTCTGTTTGTTTGTCTGTCTCTGTCTGTCTGTCTCTGTCCTATCTGTTTGTTTGTCTTTGTTTATCTCTGTCTCTGTTCTGTTTTGTCTGTTTGTCTCTGTTTATCTGTCTGTCTGTCTCTGTCTCTGTGTATCTGTCTGTTTGTC
>NW_020871259.1:377423-380970 GCF_003789085.1 Penaeus vannamei
TAATAATGATAATAATTAGTAACGAAAATCAGCATTGCTAATAATGATGATAATGATGACAATTAAAATGACAATGATAAGAATGATAGTGATTATAATGATAATTATGATAATGATAATCATAATAACAATAATCATAATAATTAATGTTTCTATGATGATAATGTAAATAATGATAACAATGATAAAGATAATATTATTAATAATGATAATAACAATATCAATGATAGTGACAATAATAATGATCATAATAATAATAATGATAATGATAATAATACCAATTATTGTCATCACCATTATCATTATCATGATAATAATGATAATAGTAACATTTATGATAAAATTAATTATAGTACTGATGGTATGAACATTATAATGACGTTAATAATGATAATAATAATAATAATCATGATGATAGTATTGATGACAAGGATAGCTAATGATTATAAAAAAGTAAAAAGAAAAAAAAAGAAATAAGAAAAAGGTAAAAAGGATAATGGTCTTAATAAAAAGAATAATAATAAAAGTTCTAATGATGAACATACCAATGACATGGATAATAATAATGATGACGATATTAGTAATAATAACAGTGATAACAAATACGACAAGAAAACAGAAAAATAAAGAAGAAGATTAAAAGATAGAGAGATAAGGTGGAAAAGAATGAGGATAGGAAAAAGAGATAAGGTGATAAAAGTGAGGATAAGGAAGAGGAAGAAGATGATAAGGAGAAGGAACTAAAAAAAAGAGAAAAGACTAGAAAGAGAAAGAAATATGTGGAAGGGAACAGAAGAAGATGAAGAAGCAAAGAGAGGAAGAAAAAGAAAAGAAAAAAGGGAATAGGAGAAGAGAATAGAAATCTGAAAAAAAAAAAGAGAAAAAAAGGAAAGGAGAATAGAACTAAAATCTAAGAAAAAAAAACGAAGAAAAATGAAAAAAAATTAAAGAAGCAAAGCAGAATGAAGGAATAAGGAAATAACACTAATAAAATCGAAGAAAACTGAAAGGAAAAACAGAAAGGAATAAGGAAATAACCCGAATAAAAAGGGATGGAAAGAAAGAAGACAAGCTAGTCGTAACTTTTTTTTCCTGATGCCTCCTCTCTTATTGTTTCCGAATCTCCTTCCAAAGTTTCTGATCCTCCTCCTCTTCCTAAATCAAAAAAGGATGACAGTTTTCAAACATAAAAGGACAGTCTCTTCATATCTAATCATAAGAGTATCATAATTTATTTTTTTTTCCGCCGTATTTTTTTTCTTCCATTTCTTACGTTTATGCTATTATGTCTTTATTTATCATATTTTTTCATTCTCGATATATTTTTTTTATTTTTTATTTTTTTTTACGTATGTTAGGTCATCTTCATCATATTTTTCATTCTCGATATCTTTTTTACGTATTTTAGGTCATCTTTATCATATTTTTCATTCTCGATATTTTTTTTTATTTTCTTTTTTTTACGTATTTTAGATATATTTTTTTATTTCTTTTTTTTTATTTTTTTTACGTATTTTTAGGGTCATCTTTTTTTTTTTTTCCCCCTTTCTTACATTTTTTTATTTTCTTTTTTTTACGTATTTTAGATCTTTATCATATTTTTCATTCTCGATATTTCTTTTTTTTACGTATTTTAGGTCATCTTTAATACTTACATTTTTTCCCCTTTTTTATTATCTAATTCTCTTTAATCATCTGAGTGCTTTGGTAACTGGCTATAATTAACTGTGTTGTTACAATTGTTCACCACACAAAGAAATAAAAATAACGCATCACATTATGTTTTCAGGGAATTGTATTGAGGCTGTATCACGTGGACAATTACAGATAATGGAGGTGTTTGGCAGCTACACCGCACGTGTTCAGACATGTTGCATCGGTAATTCCAGTTTATTCGGTAAAGTGAAATATTGCGTGTGAACTAATATTCAACACGTAAAGAATTAATTTTGAATGACATTTCTCTAGTGCACAAATGATGTGCGAAAATAAACCTCATTGAGGTAATGAGGGTAATGATGATAATTGTTACTGATGAAACAATTTAAAAAAATCTTGGATCCGGATCAAGATCGCCAAAGTTCAATGGAATCTAAGTGACGAAAAGACACATTTTTGGTATTTCTTGAAAATCTGTTCATAACCTCTTGACTTATCTTGCTAACCAATGAACAAATAAACAGACAAACAAATGAACAAAGTAATCAACGCGACGAAAATTATAACCTCCTTCGCAGTAACACAAATACATACCTACGCACACAAACACACATAAACATATACATATATACAAATACACACACACACACACACACACACACACACACACACACACACACAACACACACACACACACACACACACATATATATATATATATATAATTATATGGAATGTATATATATATAATATGCATATGTATGTATGACCATTATAGTATAGTATATATATATATATATATATATATAGTATATATTATATATGTAATTATATATATATATATATATATAATATATAATATAAATTATATGCATATATATATATATATATATATATATATATATATATATATAAATATATATAGTATATATAACTATAGTATGGGTATAGTATATATATATTAATATATAGTATATAAGTAATATATAGTATTATTGTATGTAATATATATGCATGTATATATTATATAGTATATTATATATATATATAGTATATATATATATGTATATATGTATATAAGTTATATAATATATATATATATATATATATATGTATATTATAGAATATATATGGTATATATATATATATATATAGTATATATATATATATATATATATATATATATGCATATATATATACCGTATATAGATGGTATTATAATAATGATATGAATATATATATATATATAATATATATATTATATATATATAAGTATATGTCTGTATAGATATAGTTATATTTATCCTACATATATACATATACACACACACCTATGTATTTGCATATTTATATATGTATATAGATGTATGTATCAGGACATTCACAGATCTCTTTTTATTCATTAGATGATCCATATAGAATAATCATGTCTGCTTCCGCCCTAAAAAAAGAACATTGTTTTCTTTACATTTCAGAAATGCCATGGAAATTTATCGCTCCTTCTTCATTAAAATCTCTCTCTCTCTCTCTCCTCTCTCTCTCTCTCTCTCTCTCTCTCTCTCTCTCTCTCTCTCGTCTCCTCTCTCTTCTCTCTCTCTCTCTCTCTCTCTCTCTCTCGTCTCTCTCCTCTCTCTCTCTCCCTCTCCCTCTCCCTCTCTCCTCTTCCTCTCTCCCTCTCCCCTCTCCCTCTCCCTCTCACTCTTTCTCCTCCTCTCTCCGTCTCCCCTTCTCCCTCTCTCTCTCTAAAATTCTTTCCCCGGTATTTTGGTCAGCGCTGGCCTTGGTAAAGTGCTTTTAAAACCGCCATCATATCATTATGCTCTGGGTTTTGATTTTCTTTTTTTAAGTCATTTCCTAATCATGCTTTGAAATTTCCCATTTTTTAGTT
>NW_020871259.1:381068-383568 GCF_003789085.1 Penaeus vannamei
ATGTTGAATGAATGGGAATGTATGCTGATAGGATATTCACGAATCCAATAGTTTCATCTCATTACTGGTCTTTGGCCTATTAACGATTAACAATATTCCCATTACACTATTTTATGAAGCTGACATGTTGAATAAACTTATATAGATTAATAAATCATGTGATAGGACATGTCACGAATCCTATTTTATATCATTATTGGTCTTTACTCGATTCACGATTGCGATATATAGACAAACCTTTAGATTTAAATTAACTAATAGGTACATATGGCGATTTTAAAAGCCTGGTCTACTCTACCATAATCATCAATGAATTAAAAATAATTTAGTTAGCGATAAAATGGGACGCGTTGTTCGTCGTGATCGTTGTCCGATTCTACGCATTCTTGACTTCGATCATATAACTACATCATCTAAATCAAGGCCTATAAATGTTCCTCTTTAATCTATGATCTTAATAACGTTTGTAAGGTTACGATAAGATAGATAAGCTATAGATACATATATTTTACATTTCTACATTTTGCGAAGGGAATGTGGTAAGAGAAAGAATGTTTTAGACCAGAACTCTCCCCCCCCCCCCCAAAAAAAAAATCAACGCCAAATTTGACTTATTCTTATCCTCATTTTTCACTCTTTATTATTGGTATCATTATTATTATCACTATCATCCCTATTGTTATTATTTCATTATGCTGTTCTTTATCTTATCTTCAATACTATTACAGTTATTATTACGGTATCGGTACCATCATTATAGTTAGTACATCATCATCTATATTATTATCCTTACTATCATTATTGTTATTTCATCATGCTGTTCTTTGTCTTGTCTTCAATATTATTTCAGTAATTATTATTACAACGTTATCGTTACCATCATTTTAGTTAATACATCATCATTATCTATATCATTATCATCCTTACTAATATCATTATTATTGTTATTATTATTACTATCGTCGTCATTATCATTATCATTGTTATTATGATAATAATAATAATCATTATTATTATAATCATTATCATTATCTTTATTATTATAATCATAATTGTTATTATCATTATTTTAATTATCATTATTGTTATTATCATGATTTTAATTATCATTATTGTTATTATCATTATCTTAATTGTCATTATTGTCATTATCATGATTTTAATTATCATTATTATTATCATTATTTTAATTATCATTATTATTATCATTATTTTAATTATCATTATTATTGTTATCATTATCATCATTACTGTAGCGGGGAGTAGACCCAGTAGACTTTAAGCTGTCTGGTTGAGTTCGACCACAACCAATAATATGGATTTTTATTTAGGAAAAGATTCGTCTGTTTATGGGTTCCAGGCCTACAACACGCTATCACCCGATTAGCAGGTTCGGGAACCGTGTGTGTTGTGTAAATGGGCGTGGATGTTGTATCAGAGAAGGGTGGGAGGAAAATACAGTATGTGTGTTGAATGTTGGATGTGTAAGTGTGTAGATGTCAAAATGGAGATATCCTTTGCCCTAATTTTTCGAAATGGGCTTTATTGAATATCCAGGCAACTACGACTATGTCACCAAGACACCACATAATAATGATAATCTTATTATGACAATTTGCTACAGTAATCTGTGATTTTTAGCTATATAGGGTATTTTCCTGTGAAATTAGTGTCATTTCCTATTTTTCTTTCTAACTACAAAGATGAGCTTCAAATATTTCCTGTGACGACAGATGGTGATGAATAAAAAAGTATATTTGGTCTCGTTCTTTGTTTAACAATGATGAACTGTTTGGACTGTCTTCTTGGTTTGAGGTAAACAATAACATATTAATATAACATTGTTTGTATAGACCGGCAGCGCCTAGCAACCGCCCTTAGCAACGAGCACTTGGTGAAAACAAACCCACGTTCGTTCGAAAACTCACTGCGCTTTGCTTAGTCACTGAATTTTTCCGAGAATTTAGTTTCTCTGCATGAAAATATCGAGGAGTTGTGTTGCCGTTGATTGTTCGAACCACAGCGTATATTCCCAGATCGCGAAAAGAAACCTGAATAATGGAAGCGATGGGTAGGCCTACAGGGCATGAAACGCATGAACGCTGATGGGAGTGCTTGGGCGCCTGGTGGAAAATGTTTACATCTGCTCAGAACATTTTATTGATATACATATTAATATATTACACCTTTTCAAATTCCAGAGACAGATAATCACTTTCAAACTCTGTCTACACTACCTACCAAGGCCAAACAAGGTCAACATTATCGACATTATGTTTTGGCGGCAGTCGTATACTTGAAAAAAAACACAATAGCAATTTTAATTTTCTTCCTTTTTTGTAATAAATTGATTTATCATAATCTAAATTTACAGGAAAACCATCCCCGGATCCAACACATCCAGACTTAATCCCGTTTCTTCAAGCACTATCCATTAGCAGGCATACAATTAATGTTGCCTTTGTGTCTGAAATGTTATATGGTCCAGCAAATTAAACAA
>NW_020871259.1:416068-421068 GCF_003789085.1 Penaeus vannamei
TGTCTCTGTCTGTCTCTCTCTCTCTCTCTCTCTCTCTCTCTCTCTCTCTCTCTCTCTCTCTCTCTCTCTCTCTCTCTCTCTCTCTCTCTCTCTCTCTTCTCTCTCTCTCTCTCTCTTCTCTTCTATCTCTTTCTATCTCTCTTCTTTCTCTCTCTCTCTCTCTCTTCTCTCTCTCTCTCTCTCTCTCTGGATTGGGATATATGATGAAAATGTTATAGTTTTGGAGGATATGTAATGAAAATGATAAAGCTTTTGGAGATATGGTCAAAATGTTATAGACCGATATATTATGATGATTATAATAGCCCGTAGACATATAATATGAATATATATATATAACATTTTTTCATTCATTTCCATTCAAAAAGTACTTTCCTCTTTCCACACGATCCTGTATGAATGAAATGAATAAACATAAGAAACTTTGTGATAAAACTCACAGAGGTTTTCATCAAGGGCTGTTAGAGCACAAAGAGATAAAAGTTAAAATGATTATGAGGAAGATGAGGTACGTAGGCGCCTCTCCACGGTGTCTTTCCGCAGTTTAATTACACTCTTTTACAGACCAGGTGTAGGGGTCTTAAGGATGGCTATCTGATAGTGGATTGTGGAAGGAGAGGAGAGAAAGAGGAGACGGGGAGAGAGAGGGAGGAGAGAAAGAGGAGGGACGAGGAAAGGGAGGAGGAAGGAGGAGAGGGGTAGGGAGGGGAGAAAAGGAATGATGAAGGGGAGGGGGAGGAGGGAAATGAGAAAGGGAGGAGGGGAGGAGGAAGAGAGGGAGTGGAAGGGGGAAGAGAGAGAGGGAGTGGAAGGGGGAGGAGAGAGGGAAGGGGGTGAATGAGAAGGGAGGAGGGGAGAGGAAGAGAGGAGTGGGAGGGGGTGAGAGGAGGGAAGGGGAGAGAGAGAGGGAGTTGGATAAATAGGGTAAGGAAGTGGATTACGAAGAGAGTGACAGCTAGAACGAAAGGGAAAGGGCGGAAGAGGAAGAAGAGGGGGGAAGAAGAACAGGGAGAAGAGAGTGGAGGGGAAAGAGAAGAGAAAGAAGGTCGAGGAAAAGAGTTGGAGGATGAGGAAAATATGGAAGCAAGGAGGCGAAGAAGGCAAGTAAGCGGACAGAGAAGAGGACAAAAAATGTGTTTTAATTTGCAATACGAACGAGAGAGGAAGAGAATGAGGAATAAAGAAGGAAATACGACAAATGAGCAAGGAAGGGGGCGAAATGAGAAAAGAAAAAGAAGGAAAGGAAGGAGGAGAGAGAGGAGCCAGAACAGATAGAGAGAGAAAGAAAAAAAGACAAGTTAAAAAGCGAAAAGAAGAGAAAGGAAAGGATGAGAGTAGGAAAGAGAAGGAAAGAAAATAGAAGAGCAGTAAACCAAAACAGACGGAGATAGAAGAAAGACATGTGAGTAATGAACAAAAGCCATTAACTAACGTATATAAATAATGAATTGATGAATGTGAAACAAAGAACGAAGAAAGAAGAAAAGACGATCAAAACTAAAATACATGATAAAATGCGAATGTGAAACAAAGAACGAAGACGAAGAAAAAGACGAAGATTAAAACTATTCTAAAATACATGATAAAATGCCAAAGAAAATGCGCAGAAAAGGATCATTAAGACAAGAATCGCGTCCGTGATAGATTATGCAAATGAGAATATTAATGAAGGTGATTATGTTACAATAAAACTGACATTGACGCAACTGATGCTAATACTGTCACTATCAAGGGAATATTATGGACACAAATTTCATAATTTTTCCGGGAAGGAATCGTCGGGATAAGAGGAAAATTATGATAATTTGATGGTAATGACAACAAGGATAATCGTGTAATATTAGATATTCTCTATAAAAATTGATTCGATTAGTCTAGCGTTCTATCTAAATGTTTTCATTATCCTTGAACTTCATTATTTTCTCCGTTTTTTATCTAGACATTTTTTTGCATTCTTGAAATTTCGGGAGAAAATAATCTGATTTTTTCTCCCAAATATAATTCCAACATTTTTTTCTAATTTTCTCTTCTCATAATCATTCGACTTTTATTTTCATCTTTTTTCTATTTTAATCCTTTGTTATTCATTATCTTAATCATCAATATTCTACCATGCGGCACGTACCTTTATATCTCTTCTCTTCTCTTTACTCTATCTTTATCGTCTATTTTCTCTTATTCCCTTTTTCTCTTTTTGCAGGACGAGGACGAAACGGGGACCACACGACACGAGAAGAGGTGAAACGGGAGACAGAAAAGGTAATGAGAGAGGAGGGAGAGGAGGGGGTGAGGAGGGAGAGGGGATGAGGAGGTGGGAGAGGAGGGGAGTGAGGAGGGAAAGGAGAGATAGGAGAAGGGTGGTAAGGAGGGGTGGAGAAGAAATAGTGAGAAGAGGAGGGGGTGAGGAGGGAAGGAGGGAGGTGAAGAGGGGAAGGAATAGGTGAGAAGGGAGAGGAAGGGGAAAGAGGAGGGGTAAGGAGGGAGAGGAGGTGGGAGAGGAAGGGGAAGAGGAGGGAGAGGGGGAGAGGAGGGACAGGAGGGAGAGGAGGGGGGAGAGATGGAAGAGAGGAAAATAAAGGAGAGGGGAGGGAGAGAAGTAAGGGGAATGAGGACAGAGATAAGACAGAGAGGGAAGGATGGATAAGAGTGGGAATGAAGAGAGAAATGAGAGAGTAGAAGAGAAGAGGAGGAGAAGTAGGTGGATTAGAGAAAAGGTAAGAAGAGGAAAGAGCGGGAATGAGTATAAACGAGGGAGAAAGGAGGGGAGTGGAAGAAAGGAGTGAGAATGAGGAGGGAAAGGAGAGAGGAGAAAAGGAGAGGTAAAAACTGAGAATACAATGGTGTGAGGATAGAGGAGAATGAGAAAGGAGAGGGAAGAGGAAGAAGAAGAAGGAGAAGAGAAGGAAATGAAAAGGTTATTGAAAGAGGAAGAGGAAAAAGAACAGAGAACAGAGAAGGAGGTGAAGGAGATGAAGAAGACGTAGAGAGGGATTGGAAGACGAAAGACGAAGGAGGAGGAGAAGGGAGAAAAGAGAAGAAGGGAGGGGGAGGGGGAAGCCACTTGACCTCCTACTTCCTTTGTTTTCCCAACAATGTGCCATAAGGAGATGATGACGTCACAGAGGCGAGGGAAACAAAATTTATATATCCAAGCTAAATTGAAACAAGCCTTTATCTTCCTCCTCCTTAACGCTTCTCTCTTTCTCTTTCATTCTCTTTGTCTTCTTTGAGAGAGAGAGAGGGGAGAAGGGAGGTAGGAGGGAGGGAGGAGGAAGAGAGAGGGAGGGAGGAAGGGAGGAGGAGGGAGGAGAGAGAGAGAGAGAGAGAGAGGAGAGAGAGGGGGAGGGAGGGAGGGAGGGAGGGAGAGAGAGAGAGAGAGAGAGGAGAGAGAGAGAGAGGGAAGGAGGGAGGGAGGGAGGGAGGGAGAGAGAGACAGAAGACAGACAAAGATAGAGAGATAGTAGATCGAGAGATCGAAAGAGAATAAGAGAGAGAGAGAGAGAGAGAGAGAGAGAGAGAGAGGAGAGAGAGAGAGAGAGAGAGAGAAGAGAAGAAAAGAGAGAGAAATAGAGAGCAGAATAAGGACGACAGAAAGCCCGATAATCTGACAAGATTAAGAATAATGATAATAAAATAAAAAAAAATAAAGATTTGAAAATGATGATAAACTGAGAGAGAATCAGAATAAGAATGACAGAAAACCCGATAGACTGAAAAAAGACTGAAAAGAAAAAAATAAATAAAAGACAAACAGACAAACAGACAGAAACCAGACACATACAAGGCCACGAAGCTCGCAAAGGAATTTTGTTTGTCTGACCTCCGTTTGAAACTCTCTTCCTTGGGTCTATTTTGGTCTAAGAAGGGGTTGCCGTTTGCCCTTTTTTTCGGAGGATAAATATGGAATGAAGCAGAGAATTTTGTCTAAAAACGTGAGTAAAGGAAATATATAGAATATTGATAAAAGATTGATAAACGTGAGTGAAGGAAATATATAGAATATTGGTTAAGATTATTGATAAAGGGGAAAAGAATCGACAAAGCGAATAATACAGAAAGAAAGAATAGTTGAAAAACGGAGAGATAAAGAATGGTAGATGGATATTGATAAAAAAAAAATGATAATAACCCGGGAATAAGAGATATAGAGGGAAATCTTTGAAGCCATGATGACTCAGCAGTTTCCTTTAAAAGACTGTCGCCGAATCAAAAGAACAGCAATAATAAAAATCCGGAAAATTGAAAAGCCGGAGAAATGAAGGGAACGCAAAGAAATGGAAGAGAGAAAAGAAAAAAAAATGGTAAAGGATATAAAAGAGAGACAATTAAATGGATGAAAGTTCGAAAGGTAAAGAAAGGGGAAAAAATGGGAAGGATACAAAAAAGATAATTAAATGGGTGAATGTTCGAAAGGTAAAGAAAGAAATAGGAAAAAAAATAAAATGCACATTTAAATAGCCATCATACTCCATCTTTTGTCCGAAAATCTTAATTATAATCAAGCAATCCTTTTATTAGAATTGTACGAGGTCCGACTCAGGAAATATTCATTATGGAGATATTCCTATATACCGAAATAAATACATATCTATCAATCTAGGTATACATATTTACCGGATAGATAGATAGATAAATGTATATCTATCATATAGATGGACAAATAAGCTTTTATTTCTGTGAATATGCATGTCCGTATATAATCAATATTAATTGGGTCGGACCTTCCACAATCTATAACAAACTGTCCGAAAAAGACACAATTTCATTCGTTCTGCTCAATTGTATCTCAATATAATATATTTCTTGTCCTGAGATAGGGCTTCTATGGTACTAAAACTACATGGATTTTCATTACGATAAATGTCAGCTCTCGATAAGAAGGTATTATTATTATCTAGACCAAGGGTGACCAACGTGTTTTTAAGTCGATTACACTACTTTTCCTGTAAATAATTCGTCCTTCAGAAGCTGTCATGCAAATAGCTGCAATAGCAATAGCA
>NW_020871259.1:426068-428809 GCF_003789085.1 Penaeus vannamei
TGTCAGCGATAAGAAGGATATGGATAAGACGGAGGAGAAAGTAATTAAGATATAAGTAAAGAAATCCTACTTAAGTAAGCTGACTATCCAAATAGCATTAGTATGATAAGGATAACTGACATTAGCTTCTTCTTCTGAACATGATCAGTGGAAGAAAAAGTATTAACTATCTACTATTATCAGTGGTTAATTATTAATGGTTAATTTTCTATTCAAATCTAGAGCATGATAATCATACTGTCATCTCACGGTATAGTTTCTGATACCATAATACTGATAAATAACAATAATGATATTAACGAAAACGTTTGGGATATAAATGTCATCAATGAGGATGATATCACTGTCATAGCTTTATGTCATTTGTCATTTATGTCATCCCATCCACAAAATCAATAGTGTTATCCTATTACTGAATCTACCTGTTATACATTCTCCTTTTTTCTAATCAACCGAAATATAATGATCATACTGACATAACATCACGTACATAAATGACAAACGCTGACAAATGTAGAAAAGGTATGAATGAGACTGGATATCTCTCGTATTGTGAAGATATCCAGTCTCATTCATACCTTTTCTACAAATGTAACCATAGTTAGCGCTATCAGTAATAGTTAGCGCTATCAGTAACATAGTTAGCGCTATCAGTAACATAGCGCTATCAGTAACATAGTTAGCGCTATCAGTAACATAGTTAGCGCTATAGATAGCGCTATCAGTTAGCGCATAGTAACATATAGCGCTATCAGTAACATAGTTAGCGCTATCAGTAACATAGTTAGCGCTATCAGTCTAGCTATCAACATAGTTAGCGCTTATCAGTTAAACATAGTTAGCGCTATCAGTAACATAGTTAGTTAGTTAGCGTAACATAGTTAGCGCTATCAGTAACATAGTTAGCGCTATCAGTAACATAGTTAGCGCTATCAGTAACATAGTTAGCGCTATCAGTAACATAGTTAACGCTATCAGTATTATATCAGTACTTAGCGCTATCACAGGCTGACAAGTCCCTCGTTCCCTTAGCTAAGCCACTTTCTTTACCCAGCCGTGTTCGCCCACCTGTTGGCTCGGTACAACCCCCAACGTGCATTTCATATTTGTTTTCTCTGCTTGACTTCCATATACTATGAAATAGATATATGCATTATATCATACACGCGTACATGTGTGCGTGCTTGTGTATGAATGAGCATATAGGTCTATTCTTAACGAATTGACACCATCGTTCTAATATCTAAACCCCTTTTTTAATGATAGCAGTTTGAAAATTGTCGGCTTCGCGGGTTACCTAATTCCTGTTTTTTCTTCTTTTAAAAATGTCATTATAAAACTTATTCATCTCTATACCTGTCGATATTCTACTAGACTATCGCATTATCTATCAAAGATTTCCCCAAGTGATTTCATAAGGACAACATATCCGAAATACAGCAGTTACCATATCCCTTCCCCCTAAAACCACAAATATTTTAAAGGCAACAGTTCTCCTCTCCCTTAATATCATTTTATAATCTTTTTTCCACCCTCTCCTTCCTCCCACAGAACCTCCCAAAACTATTCTGTCAACTTCAGGTACCCTACACCTGTCTCTTCACCTCCCTCTTCGGTACGACACAAACACTTACACAAAGAGTCACACACGCCCCCAACCCGACCTGTGACACGACCAGACCCCGAGACCTGGCGTTACGTGGAGACACTCACCTGTGTTATGTGTGACGTGTGAGACCGGAGGGTTAGGCACACGAAGGGAGAGTGGGAACTGCCTCGATCTGCCGGTCTTTATATAGCCTGGGAGACGTGGAGGCTCGTTGGGGGAGGTGGCCGTGGTCTTTGTCTCTCTCTCTCTCTCTCTCTCTCTCTCTCTCTCTCTCTCTCTCTCTCTCTCTCTCTCTCTCTTCTCTCTCTCTCTCTCTCTCTCTCTCTCTCTCTCTCTCTCTCTCTCTCTCTCTCTCTCCTCCTCTCTCTCTCTCTCTCTCTCTCTCTCTCTCTCTCCTCTCTCCTCTCCCTCTCTTTCCCTTCTCTCTCCTCCTCTCTCCTCCTCTCTCTCTCTTTCTCTGCTTCTCCTCTGTGTCTCTCTTCTCTCTTCTCTCTCTCTCTCTCTCTCTCTCTCTCTCTCTCTGCTCTCTCTCTCTCTCTCTCTCTCTCTCTCTCTCTCTCTCTCTCTCTCTCTCTCTCCTCCTCTCCTCTCTCCCTCTCTCCTCTCCTCTCTTCTCCTCTTCTCTCTCTCTGCTTCTCCTCTGTCTCTCTCTCTCTCTCTCTCTCTCTCTCTCTCTCTCTCTCTCTCTCTCTCTTCTCTCTCTCTCTCTCTCTCTCTCTCTCTCTCTCTCTCTCTCTCTCTCTCCTCCTCCTCTCTCTCTCTCTCTCTCTTTCTCTGCTTCTCTCTCTTGTCTCTCTCTCTCTCTCTCTCTCTCTCTCTCTTCTCTCTCTCTCTCTCTCTCTCTCTCTCTCTCTCTCTCTCTCTCTCTCTCTCTCTCTCTCTCTCTCTCTCTCTCTTCTTCTCCTTCCTCCTCTCTCTCTCTTCTCTCTCCTCTCCTCTCTCTCTCTCTCTCTCTCTCTCTCTCTCTCTCTCTCTCTCTCTCTCTCTCTTCTCTCTCTCTCTCTCTCTCTCTCTCTCTCTCTCTCTCTCTCTCTCTCTCTCTTTCTCTGTTATGTTTTATCAATCATCCTTTCTCTCCCCTCTTCATATATTTATCCATAAAAAAAATCCATCGATCTATATCTAACTCGAT
>NW_020871259.1:439664-442164 GCF_003789085.1 Penaeus vannamei
GGCACACTGAAGCAACGTGTAGTACCTCGTAGGGTTACGTGAAGCCATGGAATGCTGGTGGTAGATAGACCTGGAGGCAGGTTGAAGATAACTTATGGTTGCAGATCTATGTCAGGTAGATGATCTATGAAATTAGATAATGTCTATCACTGTCCAGTAAGGATATTGATCTTACGGGAGAGAGTTGGGGATCTCACTGCAATATTTTCTTTCAATGAATCACATTGAAAACAAATATAAATACAATAAGAAATATTTCCAAACAGTGACAGCCAATATCAATGACTGAGATGGCACTTAAAAAAATGAAAGAGGCTAAAAGGAAAAACTGGAGCCCATCCCCTGCCTTTTCAAAAAATCATTATGACACGTGTTAACAGATGGGTCATGGAAAAATAAGAAAATTGTCTGTGTGTGTGTGTGTCTGTGTGCAAGAGTGTGGGTGCGTGGGTGTTGGGTGGGTGGGTTAACTCGCACGTGTGATTGTGTGTGTTTCAGTATGTGTGTCTGTGTGTGTTTTTGTGAGTGTATCGATATGTGTGTTTGGGAGGGGGTCGTCAGTGTGATAATAATTATGATATAGATAATAATGATAATAATGAGGGTGTTATAATCATTAACATTATTGTTATCATGGCTATAATTATTATCATTATTATCATTATTATTATCATTGATGATGATAATTATGATAATAACTGATAATATTATTATTATCGATATCATTATCAATATTATCATTATTATAATTATCATTGATAATGGTAATATCATTGTCATGATCATCATTATTTATCACTATCATTATTATTACCTCTACCTTTATTGTTGTTGGTGTTATCTTTGTTATTTTGATTATTAATGATGATAATAACAATATTATTATCATTATCATTATTATCAATATTGCTACTATCATTATATTATCATTATAAGCATGATTATCCTTATCTTTGTCATTGTTGTCATTATAATTATCATTATCATTATCTTTATTGTTGATATTAATACTATCATTATCATTATTTTAACTTATCACTATTATCGTTATCATTACTATCATCATAATAATTATCAATTTTACTATTGCCATGACATTATTGTTATCATTATAGTTATCATAATGAAAATGATAATAGAAACAATGATAAGGAGCACAAAGCAACTTATCCAAAGCCATTCTAAAAAAAAAAAAAAAGAAAGAAAAAGAAAAAAAAATATATATATATATTTATATAGATAGATAGATAGATAGATAGATAGATATAGATACATACTGACGATATATTTTTTTTTTCTTTTTTTCTCCTCCCAATCACCTATCTCCACGCGTGTTGTGATTAGGTGTGGGCGCTTATCAGTTGTTTAGGATGCAAGGCGTCACGAGGATTATCGAGGGCGGGAGATGCGGCGCCCGCGTGGGGGGTGGGGTGGGGGGGTGGGGGGATCGAGGCTGCTGAGGATGGCGTTATGAATTGGAAGATGTCGTCAGGTACACGGGTGTGTGTATGTATGTATATGTGTGTACACACACACACACACACACACACACACACACACACACACACACACACACACACACACACACACACACACACACACACACACATACAATAATATATATATATATATTATATATTATATATATATATATATATACATATATATATATATATATATATATATATATAATAATATATACATATCATATATATATGAAAAAAACACATATGTACATACATACACCTAATCAAACTGTGGATAGCGAGACGTCAAAAGAATGCTCTCAACGTACGTCACTCCGCGTCGCAAAAGCCGACCTTACGGACACCCCCCCACCCACCCCTCCCCACACCCCCACCCCCCGCCCACCCAACCCGCCCCCCCACCACTCCACACCCCCACCCATGCCCAACCGCCCTGGCGTGGTTGCGGGCGTCGCTCTTCTTCTCTCCTTGACGCGAACCTTACGTCAAATTGGGGGCAGATTGGGGCAGGCCGGTGTTTACGGGGGATCTGAAAAGGCTGGAAGATGAATGGAAATATATATAAGTATATATGATATATAACTAATATATATAATATATATATATATACATATATATATATAATAATATATATATATATAATATATATATATATATATATATATATATATATATATATATATATATATAATATATGCATAATATTTAAAAAGGTTGAAGGATAGATAAATGTATATATGTATAATACATATACATATATGTGCGTTGTGTGTGTATAGAGACATATGTACATATGTGTGTGTATATGTATGTATGCTATATTATATATATATATATATATATATATATAATATATATATATATATATATATATATATATATATATACTATATATATGAGAGAGAGAGAGATTTGTATTATTATATATATATATATATATATATATATATTATATATATTACAGAGAGAGAGAGATTTGTATTATATATATATATATATATATATATATATTA
>NW_020871259.1:459664-462164 GCF_003789085.1 Penaeus vannamei
TCTATCTACGTCTGCTTACATATCTATTTATCTTTATTCGTATATAAATCTCTGTCTCAGTATCCCTCTATTTATCTATCCTTCTCTTCATTTATCTATCTGGTTTAATTGGTGAATGACATTTTTGTATTTGTCATTGAAATAAAAATTGGTTTTATAGTTGTTAGAGAAATTTCGTTACCAATTTTACTACTATAAATATAAGATCATTATCATGGAAAAAGATAGAATATTTCATAAATAATCATGTTTCCCTTATAAGTAGGCCTACTTGTGCCTCGTAATTATCATATGAAGATCAAACTGCATCTTGAGTGACTGACTACAACTTTCTATAACAATCACCTTTTCTCCAATCTATAAAAAATGAATATCAGTTGTCAGAAAAATCTTTTAACAATGCAGTGTCTGAATGCAAATTGCAAGGTTTATTTATCCAAGTAAATTTTATATCGGACTGCAAATCTTTAGATAATATTATTAATACTGTCTTCGATATCATATGAGTAGGGACATGAAGGGTGAATGTTCAATAGATATCTTTTGGATAATTTTGTTGCTTATTTCCTTGTGACTTGCTCCAAACGCCATACATAACATGCAACAGTTATGTGTGAAAAGAACATTGCACAGATTTTTCAGCAATAAAAAAGACAACATACCTCAGCTCCCACCCTTTAGATTTATTTGTAAAACCTATTCCCACACGCCCAGAAATACGAGACCAGGATTTTCACATCAACAGCAGAGGGCAGAACCATCACTATATCACAGACCAGGAACATCAAAAGAATTGATAGAAATTTAAAGACAGTCCATTAACTTAAGATTCCAAACAAATCATATTTGAAACAGATAATCTTGAAGAAATGTGTACAGAAAATAGAGGTACGAACTTTCTTATTTTAATATGATGCTAGTCTTAGTTTTCAATTTTTGGAACATTGGGAGGCATAAATAATTGATTAATAAGGTGGTCTTCAGAAGCATCTGAGTTAATATTATTATTTACAGAACACTTTAAACAATTAGGAGGCAAAGCAGTGCAGAGATAAAAAAATAAAATAATAATATTAATAATAATAATAATAATAATTAGCATTATGAAAACATTAAAGAGTCAGTTTCATGATATACATTAGATATAATAGATATTTTGAAACCTAAGAGATGTCTAAAATAGTTTCTTAAATATGATTACCAAAAACATATTACAAAAAGAAGAAATAACAAAAACATGAACTCGCCCAAAAGAGCGAATTTCACGCGCGACATTTCTCTTCTCTCCGACATTTTTTACATAATAACGATGGCGATAGAAGAGTGAGTACGACAGTTTTTACTGAACATTGTTGTCGCGCCGTCTGGCAGCGGAGAGTGTCGTCTTCGCTACGGACACGGTGGATTCAAGGTCTATTATAAGTCCTTATATAGACCTTGGGTGGATTAGGATTAAACTAAATACGGTATTAAGAGTTAAGGACGCTGCAGAAGACGCCCCATGTTATACTCCTTATATACATCATTTATAGTATATGTTCGTCTGGAATAATCTTATATGCAGATGATTTGTGTGATAATCTTACAACTCCATTCAATTTATTTAGATGTAGACCTATTTTAACTGCATTTACTGTAACCTAACGGTACTGAAGGCTCGTGGGTTTGCGAATGAATTCATTTCTCTGTTGACTGTGTGCCAAATTTTAACGGTGATTGAAACATTTTTAACCCTTAATATTTTATTCAATAAATCATACATATATATATTATATATATAATATATATATATATATAATATATATATATATATATATATATAATATATATATATATATATATATATATATATATATATATATATATATATACATATATATATATTATAGATAGATATATAGATATATATATACATATATATATATATATATTATATATATTATATATATATATTATATATATAATATAAGAGAGAGAGAGAGAGAGATGAGTCAATATTGGACTTTTTCCCGAACCATTTTACTTAGAACACCTATTATCATCGCAATAGTGAGAATCACGATTAACGAGAAAAAAAAAACAGAAACGTTTAATGGGTAATTGCACTGCCGAACAGAGGTGAAGATAGCCAAATACACCTAATTAGATAACAATTAATTCGACGAGAAAAATACAAATGAAGCTCTAATGTCTATAGTTCAGCCTTTTTGATTTTAATATTTAGTACAATATGTAGATCATGATTGATATAGTGATAACATAAGGAAAGCCTAACCAACTCCAAATTTCACATGTAATTAAATTGCAGTTAATTACAGTGAGAAAGCATATAATGTGATATCACAATTCGCGACGAATAAAAGGTGTTAACCTAAGCCACTCGTCCGAACAGGTGACGGCAAACGCAGATAAGAACACGAAGTCAATCAAGCGCAATGAATAATCATCTTTTGATCTTTTGCTAAACATTTTTTTCTTCCAATCACACCAAAATTAACCA
>NW_020871259.1:467164-474664 GCF_003789085.1 Penaeus vannamei
TATATATATAATATATATATATATATATATATATATATATATATATATATATATATATATATATAATATATATATATATATATATATATACATATATATATATATATACATATATATATATAAACATATATATATACATATATAAACATACATGCACACACACACATGCACGCACGTACGCACACACACACACACACACACACACACACACACACACACACACACACACACACACACACACACACACACACACACACACACACACACACACACACACACAATCCTCTCTCTCTACATTTATATGTGTGTGTGTGTGTTTGTTGTTTATTTTTATCTATACACAGAGGATCAGAGGGCACAGTTGGCAGGATCATATGTCCAAGGAACGGTTACAGCATAAGAACGGCACAGGACCCAATTTTTGCGCATTCAGGGACGCCCAATTCACCTGGCTTGCTTCCCTTAAGACGATCCTGTTCACCAATTAGTCAAATCTGTCGTGAGGATCGAGATCTGGAGAATGGACTGACGGCTCGCCAAGAGGGACCCTCGTAGATGGAAACGGGGAATATACAATTATGCTTCTCTGGCATGGTTAACTCTGTTTATTGATTAAGTATTTATTCGCTATTATCATTACAATCATCATCATCAATTGTCATCAATCTTCATCATCAATTATTATCAATAATCATCATCAATCACCATCATCAACCATCACCATCAGTCATCATCATTATCATTAATCACCATCAATCATCATCATCACCATCATCACCACCAGTCATCATCAATCATCATCATTATCATTAATCATCATCACCACCAATCATCATCATCACCACCAATCACCATCATCACCATCAGTCATCATCAATCACCACCAATCATCATCAATCATCATTAATCATCATCATCACCAAGATGACTTTTATCATTAGCTTTACATGTTATTTTAGGGCGGTAGTTTGCGGGGAAAAAATACGTAATAATATTCTTATCTTCACCTGATACTCGCCTTATCTAATCATACTTTTATTTTTTTTTTTTTTATCGCAGTCACATCAAGAAATGATTAATAAACAAAATAGAAAATTTGGCGATGTATATGACACAGGTGATACTGAATTAATTATATTAGCTATGCCCAATTACACCTGGGAAAGCATTTTGACTCATACTATTTTTTTCACTGCATTACCTTCTTTACTAAGACTATATCTTAATATATTACTAAGATCATCTCGACGTAGAAAGTTCATGAGCGACAATTATTTTTTTATTGGAACATGAAAAGAGAGAGAGAGAGAGACATGAAAACCACAACCACGCTTTAGAACACAGTTGTTTTCCTATCTCGTAATCATCATGTAATCTATAACCAATGAGCAGTAACCCTTGTGTAAAATAATCCACTAGAGGCCACGATAAAAGCATGTAGGAGGAAAGATTACACAGGTATAAGACGTTGAAGAACCATGAGCACGCATTCGAACGCAGGAATATTGGCATTTCTGTAATATATCTCGACATTCTTGTGTACAGTTGAATATGCAACCATTATATGATAACGCGAGTATAAAAAGAGAAAGGAAGTAAGAATTATAACAAAATATATATAGAAGAGAGATTGAAGCCAGACACACACATCCGAACAAACGATTAGTTTGTTTACACGAGTCACCTGACTCATGAGTGACATGGTACGTCACGTCGCACTTTATCCCATTTTTATAGACCCCATGATACGTCTAACTTATTTCCATGGGGTTGTTGGTGTAGTGTAGAGACATAGTGGGTGATTGAGATTGAAAAATAATGCATGGGATATGTAAATAGGTGGAGGAAGCAGAGCTAAAGAAAAAGTTCTTTAGTAATCGCATCTGAGAAATTTATATCTTCATTTCACAGGTACACTACATGTTTTAATCTGTATAATTTGTTTGTCATGATTGGATTGTTGGATCGAAGGCTACAGTGTCTATGAGATTATTGTGTTGTTTATAGATGCATTTAAATTGGTGCCTTAAAATACCGGTATTGATATCAGTGTGTAAATGCCGTTTCGTTAAGGAGCGGTTCAACTGGTCTTTTCGCCTAGGACCAGACATGTGCCCAAGTGCCCAGCCAGATAAAGTGCTTCAGTTGCAAAAAAACACCAGCACAAGACTGTACATGACTTTCACTTGAGTAACACTGCGCAACAAGGAGTACAAGGACTATTCCTTGTCTTTTGCCGTATTTTCACATTTCATGGCACATAATTTTTTGAGGAAAGAAGAATGGAAACCAATTCACCAATTTGAAATTAGGGTATAAGATACTCATAGTGACGCAGAGTTAGATGGAAATGGATACCACCATCTTATAGAGCGGAAAAAATAGAATAGGATACAGCATAGTTTAAGCTGCCGGTGGCCGGTGAGAAATGTTACACTTCCAGTGTTGTGATGATTCTGGGTTATTCTTGACTATACAGTTGCAACCAAAAAAATAAAGGGATTATTATGTAAATTGTACCAATTTATACATAATTCAAATTAACCCATTGGCGCCGGGTGTCACGTACGTACATGCCATGGCTGTTGTGGACCAAACGCCGGGGGCATCATTCCCATTCCCACGCTACTGGCTCGTCGGACGGAGGTTGTTTTTCTCCACTAGTAGCGGCTTCATTTATATGGTAAAGATTTTAGGCAATGGCACCTAAAGTGAAGGTAAACCTTCAAAATTTTAATATTTTCCTAAATTTTAGAAAAATAAAAGCTTTTAGGTGCTATATGTCGCTCGCAAACTACCGATCGAGCCGGGCGCAAACAGGGGAAACTGCAAACAAATACGGCGCATACGTAAATTTGACAAAATTTTTACCCGTCGCTGATGGGTTAAATATCCATCTAATCATCCGGTCACTTTTTTCTTTCATTGTAACGTGTTATCTAAATGAATTCATGGGAAGAGTTCCTTTGATAGCAAGACAGTAATACAAAAAAAAACAAAAAGTATGTTCAGTCAGTTATCAGGACTGCATTGTGAGAGTGAGTATTTGATAGACACTTTCAGTAGAGGATATACTGCATATGTAAAGAGCTAGTATCTAAAAGTCAGCTACCAAATATGTTTTTTCTCTTTGTTGGTGTATAGATGACGTAATGGATGGTAAGAGCACAGTATTAGCCTGGATGCAACTCAGTGGCATTAAAAGCTTATGAAATCCTAGTACCTGATTCATTCATTAGATCTATGCTCATTGGTAGAGGATGTTTAGGTGAATACTAATGGAAAGCAAAATCTGTAAGCCTTTAATTCATACATTTTGTAGACTGTTGTAGCTATATCTTTGTGTTTTATTTTTATTAGGTATTGCTACTTCTACTCCTACTACTGATGAAAATAATATGTAAAGGAATCAAAAACTGATGGTGAAACTAAGAGTGAGAGAGAGAAAAACTATTGCAAAAGGAGGAAGCAGGGCAGTAAGTGTGAGAGAGGGAGGAGAGGAGGAAGATAGAAAGGGAGAGAGATACACACACATATACACACATACACACACACACACACACACACACATATATAACACACACATATACAACACACACACACATACACAATATACACATATACACATATACACATATACACACATACACACACACACATACACACACACACACACACACACACACACACACACACACACACACACACACACACACACACACACACACACACACACACACACACACACACACACACACACACACACACACACACACACACACACACACACACACACACACACACACACACACACACACACACACACACACACACACACACACACACACACACACATATATATATATACACACACGTACACACACACATCACACAGATACATGCACACAAACTCAGACACATGCACACAGAGTTTTGCCTATCCAGTCTATTAGCCTATTAATATATTCATCTGTCAGCATAAGGCCATAGATAAATTAAGTCTACACAGGAAACCTCCCGACAAACTGATAATATGGCAACACCCTATTTCTTCCCCCTCTGTATCTGATAGGGAGTGCACTCTGAGATACAGGCTTATCTCCCCATCAAGCCCCAGGCATTGTTGTAAGTTCGAGAGCATCCGGACTGTATCAACCGGCTGGCTTCCACAGTACCACATACAGGGCTTTGGGATGTGCGAGGGCTTGCATGGATTCTTGTTTGAGTGCCCCAGTACTGTGGCACCTCCCATGGCAGGCACTCAAGGGAAAAGTGCCTTTTCCGTCCCTGTCGTCTGTCAGTGCTTCAGCTCTCTCTCTCATAGCCACTGTAACTTAGGGGATGACTAGGACGGAAGGATCATGATGATGATACAGCGTGTTCTTAAAGGGACAGTCCTTACTCTTGTTTTCGGCACCTTGTATACATCTTTTTATCTTGGCGTCATTTCCGACAGCAGTAGTAAGTAGCAGAGAGAAGTGTTTTTGGTGATTGCTAAGAATGTATGAATGTCTCCGTAACTAACCGGTAAACAAAAATGTCTAAATTTAATTTGTGTTTGCCGTATTTTCTGATTCCTGGAGTATATGATAACTCCAAAATCTCTTTACTGAAGGAACAGAAATGTATTGATTATGCATTTGAATTGTGAAACATCCGTTCTCATCAGTAACTTTTTCAGTAAACTCTGGATCTTAGTCCTTTTTTTATTTGTTATTATACTATACATTAACATTTATTTTTTTAACAAGTAGTAGTAGTGTTGATAGTAGTAGTAGTACTAGTTCTAGTACTAGTAGTAGTAGTGGTAGTGGTAAAAGGGTTTGTTGTAGTAGTGGTGGTGATTGTGGTAGTGGTCATAATAGTAGTAGTATTAGTAGGATGAGAAAGATGTAAATTATTTGATATAAACTGTGTCTGAAAATGAATTACAATTTGATTGTTAAAGCATGAAATTATGAATTAATTGCCTTCATCTTCAAGGACGGGAGACAGTAGAGCCCACAATGGCTACCACAGCGTCAACAGTCGAAGAGAGCACTCCCTATGGCCCTGATCTGTACGTTGGGCTGGCACTGTCTATATCCTCTTCAGTGTTTATAGGTAATTATGTGTAGCAGTAGTGTGTAAAAGAAGTCTGTTGAGAAAGTACCTGGGGACACATGTGCATGTGTGTAAGATATGTTTAGGGGTTGATATGCATGAGAGAGAGTGAGAGTGAGAGTGAGTGAGTGAGTGAGTGAGTGAGTGAGTGAGTGTGAGTGTGAGTGTGTGAGTGTGAGTGTGAGTGTGAGTGTGAGTGTGTGAGTGTGAGTGTGTGAGTGTGAGTGTGAGTGTGTGTGTGGTGTGTGTGTGTGTGTGTGTGTGTGTTGTGTGTGTGTGTGTGTGTGTGTGTGTGTGTGTGTGTGTGTGTGTGTGTGTGTGTGTGTGTGTGTGTGTGTGTGAATGAGTGAGTGAGTGAGTGAGTGAGTGAGTGAGTGAGTGTGAGTGCAAGTGTGTGTGCATGTGTGTATGTGTGAGAAAGAGAGAGAGTGAGAGTGAGTAGAGAAAGGTGAAGAGTTATGTATAAATTTGTGTGCTGCTATAATGTATTAGTAAATTATGTGTAAAGTATACATTCTCATTGAAATAATCAGTACAATAAATTGAAGCTAAGAAAGTCACATATGATGTAATCTAGAATTTGCACATACAAAGTAACCAACATAATTTCAAATTCCAGTATCTGTAGCAAACAGTTAAAACCAATTTGTATTTATTTTCCCTACCTAGGCAGCAGCTTTATCATCAAGAAGAAGTCACTTTTAGCCTTAGGGAAGGCTGGCGGCACAAGAGCAGGGGCCGGTGGTTATGGTTATCTCAGATACTGGCTCTGGTGGGCAGGGCTGCTATCCAGTAAGTTCCAGTGCACAGGAAAATGATAGTCTTGAGTGCGAGTACATTTATCTGAATTTCTATGTATATATTTTTTTCTTTTCTTTTTTTTTTCAGATTTTTTTTCTTTTTCAATTATAATATTAGAGCTAAGAATATGTAAGACATGCACTATGATTTACAAAAATATTTGGTATTTATTTGACTAATTAAGTGTTGCATTTGCAGTGGGATTTGGAGAAGCACTCAATTTTATAGCCTATGCATTTGCCCCAGCCACACTTGTAACTCCTTTGGGGGCTTTGTCTGTGATTGTGACTGCACTGCTCTCACAGCACTTCCTTGGGGAAATCCTCAATATTTTAGGAAAGGTAAATTGATACCTAGGTGGTACTTAAAGATAGAATGATACAAGCAATTTAAGTGATATGATGTATTTCCCTACATCTAGATCTTGCATTTTACAGTTTCTTTATTCAGTGTATCTGAACCTACTTGCCATTTAAAGTGAAAAATAAATTGTTAATTTATGGATAAGTGTTACCAGGTTATATTAATTAGCAGATGTGTTATTGATTTATGGTGATATATGGTTGTTATTAAAAACACACTAATAGGAGCCTTACACATATGTCATTGCATCCATTTGCAGGTAGGATGTGCCCTCTGCCTGTTGGGTGCCACAGTGGTTGTCATTCATGCGCCACAAGAAACAGAAGTGTCAAGTATGGAGGATCTGAAGGCAAAACTTGTTGATCCAGGTAAGTCATATGACTTATTATAACATATAGGAATGAGGGAATCATGAAAAAGTAACTGTGGATGTTATTTTGATACATTTTCATACACCTCAGAATCAGCATGCTTATACATATACATATATATATATACACATACACATATGTATATACATACATGTATACATACTTATATGCATATATACATATATATACACACATGTATATACACATGTATATATATATATATATATATATATATATATATATATATATATATAATATATATATATATATATATATATATATATTATATATATATATAACACAAGCACAAACACAACCACGTGACCACAAAAATGAAAATGAAACTAGCCACAATGAGAATTGAAAATAATCGTGATGTTTCAAACTCTTCACAAGTTCATCAGACAAAAACCAAAATTCTCATTGTGGCTAGTTTCATTTTCATATATATATATATATATATATATATATATATATATATATATATATATATATATATATATATATATTTTTTTTTTTTTTTTTTTTTTTTTTTTTTTAATTATTATTATTATTATATACATATATACACATATATACATTTATATATATGTATAACATATATACATATATATATACATATATATACATACATATATAATAGAGAAAATTGAAAATTACAAAAAAAAATCAGATTATGACACAAATAACCAAATGTTCTATATTTCTATTTTCGTGCACTGAGTTATTTACGACATAGAGAGATGATATGGAGTATGTGCAAGGAAAATCTGCTGTTTCCAACTGGATAAAGCAAATCAAAAGACAGATATGGACATTGGAAGATGGCAAAATAAATTATAAACTTTACACAAAATAACTT
>NW_020871259.1:482164-489664 GCF_003789085.1 Penaeus vannamei
TATATTATTATTTCCCTCCTTTGGTGCTTATTTTAATCAGACATAGAAAACTTGTTAATGAGCACTTTTAGTTGTTATTGTTATAATTTTTTAAGTGGGTGGACAAAGTTGTTAGAATCTCGAATAGGAAATTTACCTTAACGTACTGTGTTCCATACTACGCATTCCAGAGTCTGGAATTGTTTAGTTTAGATACACCTCATAAACACTCAAAGATATTTGAATGTGCTAAGTGAAATTAGTTCATACTAAAGAAATCTTTTGTTTATTTTTTTTCTTTTTCTTTTTCTTTTCTTCTCTTTTCTTTTCTTGCCAGCCTGAAGGTAATGGGCTAGCATATGAATGCCAAAGTAACTTATAAGTATGACACCATTGCAGTCTCCAATAGATTAGTAAATTGATAAATTTATTACAGCCATTTTTGAGTAGGGCTAAAATTTAGGACAATTTTTTTTTCCTTGTTTTTTCTCATGATAAGTTTTAGTAAAATTTTGGTCTTCAGTAATTTGGAAAAACATACTAAGGCTTAATCTTGGGCCAAATATGTATATTATTTGTATTGATAATAATTATTGTATATATCTTTTCTGAAAATCATAATTACCAATGATTGATAATGGTACGGTTTATTAATATAGTGTTGCGCTTTTCACAGAGCATAATTATTCCTCCTGTTTTCATTATTCATCATCGGGCATTGTAAAGTGTTCATGCTGATAACGTTGTAAATATTTTTTTTTTCGTTTAAGTATTCTGCATTGTTGGTAGAGGGTTTTCTTCGCATTATCCTGAGAATAGTGGTTTGGATTTCTTTTTAATCAATATTACAGATACGGAAGTAATGAAGATTGCAATCAGATTGTTTTGTTTAGTTTCAGATTCTTTAGTATGAATTCTGTATATGTAATAGTATGTTCAGTATTATATGACTTTGTATGTGAAATATGATAATTTCACTCCATAGTATGATTTGTGCAAATATGTATGTCGTATGGAGGTTATTTTCTTGGTAATTTGTCTACTACTTGTCTAATGTTACTGTCTGCATTGTCTGTTACTACTGATATACTGATTGTTTTAAAACTAACTAAGAGGGCTGACCCCACATGCTCACAGGCATGAATGCATACATTCACCCCTGCACACACACACACGAACCTATACATGGGCATACACACACATGAATGCACACCTGCACATAGACACACCTGAACATGCAGACACTCACACATACATAGACACATAAGCAAGTCAAAGTTTGTATTCTAATCCATTTCAAAATCTGCAGCAGCACAAGTTATGTAACACATCAGTGTCAGTGCTTTCATATATATCCAAAAAATATGATATTTCTCTCTTAGAAAGTGGATTTTTAACAAACACATTCTTACCCATATCTTAAAACCTTTGTTGTGTAATTGAAGATATGGGTTGGTTTTGGAAATGCTGCACATTGTTTTTGAATTTGTGACTGCAGGTTTCTTTGTTGCTCTTGTAGGAAAGCTTAAGCATTCCTTTTTTCCCCACTTACATTTTACCCCTCAACCTGCAGGTAGCAGAAGGGACCAGTGTATTTCGACACCAGACTCAGTGTTACTACTTTGAAACTGTATGTAACTCATGTTAAATAAATATATAACTTTGGATATAGAGTGCTTTATTCCTAATGCATTTTTTAATAACTACACTGGATATGTTTCAACATCATAGATTTAGAAACTATAGTCATTTCGCACAAGGCAGAAGATTAGCTAGTCATGGCATGGCAGTGTACCTGTGAACAGTTTTAACATTTCATGAAACAGATATTCGATTTCGCTGTTATTGGAATGACTAAATAAACATAGAGCGACGACAAATACCGCTAGTCATATTCTAGAGTGATACTGAATGTTATCGTTATTGTTGCCTGTATATTAGCTAGTTAATTGGTACTAACCGCTTTAATTTAATCAAAACGGTAATCAGTAGCATTGCCGACTGTTAGCTTCCTGAGACAGCCCTCAAACTCTTGTACTGTAACTACAGAATTTTATATTTATTACAGGATTTATACGCAAAAGTAAAACTGGTGTAAGTATGGATGTAGAAAGTGATCATGTAAGAAATATCAGGGAAAGACTTCGATGATTCATTACTTTGAAAGTTAGCAAGTATGATTTCAACGTATTTCGTATAAAAAATAATCTGTTAACTTACAATATTAAATATGCCATTCAATACATCCACACTTTTCGCAAACGGTGATTAAAAAGGCCAAACTTCAGTGACGGATGTCCCAATTCTCCACAAAAGTATAGAGCAAGTGAAGGTCAACCCGCGATATATAACACACGCAGGCACTTGGCAAGCTGTAGGAATCAACGTAGAATCCTTCCTCAGGAGCCCAGGACAAGAGGTTGTGGACGACGTGTTTCTGGATGCAGCGGGACGTCACCAGAGTGGGTAGGAGGTCGCATGACGTCTCCTCCCTGGCACATTCCTCTATTGATGTCGTCTGGAAGGAAGGGGAGTGTGACAAAGGCATTCATCATGTACATTCTCTAGTTTTTGATTCGTGTTCTTTGAAGAGTCGCATGTGCAAGGTAAACAAAGGTGTGTGGTTTTCTTTTTCACTTTTCCTCTCGCTTCTCTCTCTCTCTTTTCTCTCTCCTCTCTCTCATCTCTCTCTCTCTCTTCTCTTCTCCTCTTCTCTCTCTCTCTCTCTCTCTCTCATCCCCTCTTCTCCTTCTCGCTCCTCTCGCTCTTCTCTCTCGCTCATCTTCTCTCGTCTCACAGCTTCTTCATACTCTCGCTTCGACACGCTGCCTCCTCTCTCTCCCCTCCTTCTCTTCTCGCTCTCGCTCTTGCTTTTCTCGCTCTCCGCGTCTCAGCCTCTCTCTCTCAAACCCTCTGCTTCTCACTAATTCTCGCTCTCTCTCTTTCTCCTCTCTCTCCCCTCTTTCTCTTTCTACTCTCCGTCTTCCCCTCTCTCTATTGTTCCTTCTCTCTTCTCTCTCCTCTCTCACCTCCCTCTCTCACCTCTCTCCTCACCTTTCTCTCTCTCAGCTTCTCTCTTTTCTCATGCAACCCTCTCATCTCTTCCTCTCCACTCTCTTCTCACCCCACACTCTCTCTCTCTCTGTGTCCTCCTCTCCCCACTCTTTCTCTCTCCTCTCTTCTCTCTCCCTCTCTCTTCTTCTCTCTCTCTCTCTCTCTCTCTCTCTCTCTCTCTCTCTTCTCTCTGCTCTCTCCTCCTCTCTCACAAAAAACACTTCTCTCCTCTCTCTCTCTCTCTCACCCAACTCTCTCTCGTCAACCCACTCTCCTCTTCTTCACCCACTCTCTCTCCTACCTTCTCTCTTTCTTCTCTTCTCTCTGCGGTCTCTCTCTTCTTTCTCTCTCTTCCTCCTTCTTCTCCTCTCCTCTCTCTCTCTTCTCTCTCTCTCACCCCACTCTCTCTCTTCCTCCTCTCACCCACTCTCTCCTCTCTCTCTCTCTCTCTCTCTTCTCATCTCTCTCTCTCTCTCGACTCTTCTTCTCCTCTCTCTCTCTTCCTCTCTCTCTCTCTCTCTCTCTTCTCTCAAACCCACTCTCTCTTCTCTCTCTCCACCACTCTACTTCTCTCACCCCACCTCTCTCTCTCTCTCACCCCCACTCTCCTCTCTCTCTCCTTTCCTCTCCTCACCCGACTCTCTCTTTCTTCTCTCTCACCCCACTCTCTCTCTCATCTCTCACCACTCCTCTCCTCTCTCTCTCACCCCACTCTCTCTCCACCACTCTCTTCACTCTTCCCTCCCTCAATTGCGAACCTTCTTCTCCCTCACTTTCTCCCCCTACTCTCCCACTCTCCCACGCAAGCACCTGGCGAAGTGAAGGATTCCCGTCCACGTTCACAATGAGTCGCCAATTCCCTCTCGTGTTCCTCGCCATTGACAGTCGCTTCCCGTGTGCTTGGCTGGGTCGTGACAGCTCCACCCTTCTCCTCCTTCCTTTTTGTTAAACCAACGTCTCCCTCCGTGTCCTCCTCCTTCTTCCTCTTCTTCCATCCTTCCTCGTTTTATGGATTTTATTTTCGTCTCTCCCTTTCTTGACTTCCTGTGTCTGCTGTTCCTTGGGAGTGTGGGTGGCGCGGCCGTAAACTTGGAGTTGGGGCTGTGGTTGGGTTGTGCAGTCGAAAAAGGAAATGGAATTAATTTGAGAATTAATACCATGTGGCGGGATAATATTGACTGGCATGGACCGCGCCGGGGAATCAGTCTTCTATAAGTTATCTTTCTTAAAAATAAATAAAATGAATAAATAAAAATAAAGTCGAAGCCAAGAAACGTCTTTAGGTTCTTGCCAGTTTGTCTTCGAAGCAAATGATGCTATAAATTGCCAGCTAGAAAATCATGCTCCTGTACATGTCTGTGATCTAAAGAAATTATTTTGAAGAAAAAAACTGACTTCAAATTATCCAACTAACATAAACCTTATGTATCTTTATAACCCAGATAGGTTTTCTTCTTTCAATTTTTGACAATAGTATTAACATTGTGGTAAGTAAAAATAAAGGTTTTTGTATGACACAAATCAAATTCATAAACTAGAGGAAATAGTGTGCGTCTTTACATACGTGAGTGTTTTTCGGTTGAGTATATAAGCAGGCGGACTGTGTTGTGTGTGGTTGTGTGTGTGTGTGTGTGTGTGTGTGTGTGATGTGTTGTGACTGTGTGTGTGTGTGATGTGTGTGTCGTGTGTGTGTGATGTGTGTGTGAACAGTGTGTTGTTGGTGTGTGTGTTGTGTGCGTGCGTCATCGCGGCGGTGCGAGTGCTGTACGTGCCGGGCATAAAGTGCATGTTGCGTTTGTATGTATGTTTGTATTTATGGTTTATATAGTGCCGGTTGCCATCGCTGGTGAGTAATCTGTACGTGCATGCGGAGCGGGTAGCAGTGTCGTGAATTGTGTACACCGTGTTGTAGCTATTATAATATGTAGTGCCGCCGTCGTTGCATGGTTATGATATGCACCACGATCTACACAGGAGTGGTGGGGTCGACAGGAGTCTGGGTGTCCGTAGCGGGGCGTGGTTGTTCCCGCGTGGTTGGTTATTATTTCTACAAGTTATCCACGAAGTCACTAGTCACCCTCCTGCTGGCCGCCCTCCGAGGGGTCGCCCACAATCGGCAAGGAAGAATCCCCGCGTAATTGGAGACAGTTCCTCTGCTAATGAAGGCGCTTGTGGAATTAAATTAGTATAAAATAAATTATAAAAATTTGAGATATAAATTATAATAAATAAATTATTAATAAAGTGAAATAAAGACGAGGACAGAGAGAGAGAGAGAGAGAGAGAGGAGAAGACTGAGGAGAAGAGAATGAAGACGAGATGACGAGAGAGAGAAGAGGAGAGAGGAGACGAGAGCGAGAGAGAGAGAGAGAGAGAGAGAGAGAGAGAGAGAGAGAGAGCTGAGAACGAGAGCGAGAGAAGAGAGAGAGAGAGAAGAGAGAGATGAGAGAGGATAGAGAGAGAGCAAGAGAGGAGAGATGGAGAAGAGATGAGAGAGAGAGAGAGAGAATACAGATAGAGAGCGAGACAGACAGACAGACAAACAAACAACTGAGAAAGAGGAGAAAAACAAAGAGAAAAAAAGTAAAGAAAGAGATAACGACAGAAAGAGACCAGAAAAAGGAGAGAAATAAAACGCAAAAAAGAAAGAAAACAAACCGAACTGAGTCAAGCTGTGAAATGCAACATGAAGGAACAACACGGGCTTAAGTAACAGCATAAACAAACACACTCACGAACGCTGATCCTCGCCTTGTCAGACAGCGAAGGGGACGAGAGAGAGAGAGAGAGAGAGAAAGAGAGATAGAGAGAGAGACAGAGAGAGAGAGAGAGAGAGAGAGAGAGAGAGAGAGATGAGAGAGGGGAGAGAGAGAAGACATAGAGAGAAGGGGAAGGAGAGAGAGAGAGAGAGAGAAAAAGTGTGTGTAGAGGACAGGAGAGAGAGAAGAGAGAGAAGAGAGAGAAAAGAAGAGGGAAAGGGAAGAGAGAGAGAGAGAGAGAGAGAGAGAGAGAGAGGAGAGAGCGGAGCATAATGGGTTTGCGAAAGAAGTGGGAAAGGAAAATGGAAGAGGGAATATGAGGAGAAGGACGAGGATAGAAATGATAAAAAAAGAAACTATAAAAAAAGAAAAATACAAACAGATAAATAGAAAAGAAAATGGAAGAGAGAATAAGAGGGAAGGGAGTAATAGAATGATAAAAAAAACAATAAAAAGGAAATGCAAACAGATAAATAAGAAGAAAATGGAAGCGGATATAGAAAGGATGAGTTATAGAATGATAAAAAAGAAACAATAAAAAACAGACAAATAGAAAAGAAAATGGATTAGAGAATAAGAGGAGAAAGACGAGGTATAGAATGAAACAATAAAACAAAAAACAAACAAACAGACAAAACAGAAAATCATAGAGGTAAAAAGAGAGAAAAAATAAACAGAAATCATAGGGTTAAAAAGAGAGAACAAACAAACTAACTAAAAGCTAAAAACGGAGCCGGCCAGATATATCTCACCTCGGGTAAGCCTCGTCCAAGAGACAATAGGAGCGGTTGGTGTCCCTGGCGCAAGAGGGCACGTAGGACGCCTTCAGGAAACCCGGTTGAGGACCTGAGCTGCGGCGGCCGTGGGATGCGACGTCAGCTGGCTCGAGCGTCCCGGGGCGGCTGAGGGTGAGGGGAGGAGGGGTGAAAGGGTTATCATAGGAGAGGGGGGGCAGGGAGAGAGAGGGAAGGGGTAGGGTAGAGAGGGTTATCACAGGAGAGGGGGGAGGGAGAGAGAGGGAAGGGGTAGGAGAGAGGGTTATCATAGGAGAGAGGGAGGGAAGGAGAGGAGAGAAGGAGAGAGAGGAAGTGAGAAAGAGATGGGAGGGGAGGAGAGAGGGAGAGGGAAGGTGAGAAAGAGAGAGGGGAGGGAGGCGGAGAAAGGAGGGAGGGAGGGGAGAGAGAGAGAGAGAGGTGGAGAGCAAGAGAGAGGAGGGGAAGAAAAGAGAAAGGGTGGGAAGAGAGAGAGCAGACAGACAGACAGATAGAGCGAGACAGAGATACAGAGAGGGGGAAGGAGAGACAGAAAAAAAAAAAGGGAAAAACGAGCATAAAATCTTTTTTTCAGAATGAATCATTCTTTCCCCGAAAAAGTAGTGTCAAGACGCGTGATAAATATAAATCCTGCGGTGACAGAAAAAAAAGAATAAGAAAAATAAGAAAGAAAGAAAAAAAAAAACATATACACAAAAAAAGAATAACTTAAAACACATTAATCTCCTTCACCTTCAGCACCTCAAAGTTCTCACAAAAAAAAAGAAAAAAAGAAAAAAAGAAAAAAGAAATAACTAACGCCTTTTTGGCTCTTCCTGGGAACTTGCGCCTGCTTTTGCTGCGATTCCTCTCCTTCAGTTTCTGGTAGAACTTCCCCCGTTTTTCTGCTCTCGCCGCCACGCTAACTCGATCGTCTGCCGCCACTTTCTCTGCCG
>NW_020871259.1:502164-514664 GCF_003789085.1 Penaeus vannamei
ATCGAACTGTTTATTAATTCCTCATGAACGAAAACCTAAATTACATAAATCAGGGAGAGATATACAGGCTGATATCATGCGAGGATATCTTAAATTAAGTGGATCAATGTGTGAAGAAAAAAAAATCGGTTGGATTCTTCTCATCCACTGGAGAAGTGTGAGTATTCATAAGGAAAAAATATTTTCATTATTTTCCTGCGTGCGTATGAGTGTGTGTGTGTGTGTAAGAAGAGAGAGAGAAGAGAGAGGAGAGAGAGCAGAGAGAGAGAGAGAGAGAGCATGAGAGAGAGAGAGAGAGAGAGAGAGAGAGAGAGAGAGAGAGAAAGAGGACAGAGAAAGAGAAAGAGAGAGAGAGAGAGAAGGAGAGAGAGTGAGAGAGAGAGAAAGAGAAAGAAAGAGAAGAGAAGAAACGAAAGACGGAGAAAGAAGAGAGAGAGAGCGAGAAGAGAGAGGACAGAGAGAGACAGACAGACAGGACAACAGATAGACAGAAAGAAAGAAAGAAGTAGTAAGAAAGAGAGAGAGAGCGAGGGGGACCAGAGATAGAAAAAATAATGTATGATTGTTGACGTCATAATTCTTTTGTTTAAACTCGCACTGTACAACGTGCGCTATCTTAATGGTACCGAATTCGCACCCTCAAGTTTCGCTGACTAGTTAGATACTCTGCAATGACTTTTCCTACTATGACAATATTCATCGAAATCACCAAGCGTTTGGCAGATATTTAGCACTGGCCGACTTGGAACTTTAATTTATAACGATGATCGATCTACCTCACGACTCCTTAGTGCTCTCAATACAGGACAGCGTGAGAGAGAAATCTTACTACTAATCATTATATTCTCGGATATAAATGCCATAGTTCTCATCGACAAAAGTTATTACGGATGACGAAACCAAATCGTTTCCGTAACCTACGATTTAATGGCGTCCCCGACGATATTAAATCCGATACCATGGTTACCAACGAACAAAACAAAGAGCACAAAAAGGGAGAGAGAGAGAAAAAAAATCGTCCTGCAATTGGTTATGTGGATACTCCTGTCTACGCTGGCGATGAGGGGGCTTTCACTGTTCTCTGATTTGCAAATGCTGCGGCGTCACGCGTTCTGAAAGCTCGAAGCCTTTGTTCTCCGTTTATGGATTCGGACGTCGTAAGGGAGAAGCAGCAAGGGGGAGGAACAACACACTGCATCTGGGAGGGAGGAAGAAGGATGGAAGGAGGGAGAGGGGGAGAAAAAGGTGGAGAGAAGGAAGAGAAGGAGGTGAGGACAGAGGGAGAGAGGAAGGTGGGAGGAGAGGCGCAGGAGAAAAGAGAGAGAGAGAGAAGGAGAAGGAGAGATTGATAGATAGAGTGAGATAGAGGGAGAGAGAGAGACCTACAGACACAGAGAGAAACAGACAGACACACATGAAGATAGAGGGAAGCAGACCAACAAAGAGAGAGAAAGAAAAGGCGACACAGACAGAGCTAGAGAAAGGCAAACAAGAGCGGCAAGAGGGGAGGGCACAAAGAGAGAAGGATTACAGAGAAGGCATAGAGAACGAGTGCATGAGGACCACCAGCACCAGGCGGCCGTGGGAGCAACAAAGAGAGGCGTTCTTGAAGAAGTTCGCAGAAGACAAAGGCGATCCGGATGTATCCGTATGCACGGTTGTTCGGATGTTCGTGTCGACCGCCCGGTTATCTCACCCACGTTTTCTATTTTTTCCTTGGCTCAGATTGAAAAGAAATCTGATAGATTCATTTCCTTGGCGACGCGACTTGGTGTGAATGAAGTAAAAAAATTGCTCTTCATAATCACAAGCTTCGCAAATATACGACACACGCGGGAGACAAAGAAGCGTTCGTGCAGGTGTGCGTCTTCACACTCCGCCTCACGAACCCGCCGTCCGTCAGTCAGCTGTTCTCTTGCGTAAAAGCTGGACCGATGCCTATCTCAGGGCTGCGGGGGGGGGGGGGGGATGGCTGCGAGGGGGGGGGGTCGTGGTTCTTGGGTTGAGGGGGAGGGAGGTCGTGGGTCTTGAGGCGAGTTTTGATTAGATCTTAAGGGTTGTGTATGTGTGGAAGGTTTATGTATGTATTTAGATGTATACACATTCATGTACAGCATACCTACACGTACACATATGCGCACATAAACATTAACACATCCTTCTCCACACAAAGAGCCACACACATAAATCACCATGAGTTTTTCTATAAAAAATCTGATTTGTGATTTTTTTATACCCGACGAAATGGTCCTATAAATCAAAATAAATCAGATTATGAACCATACATTTCGGTTTACGTTCAAGACTGCAACAGACAAGTTGACGAAGATATTGCTGCTTTCAAAACAACTCGATTACAAAAAAAACAACAACATAACAAGCAGTCTCAGTAACGAGTAGTTTCTTACCTTTGTCCTCGTTCTTATTTCTGTTTATTCTAACTACGTATAACTCTCGTTTGGATTCATGACCTAACCTCAACTACCGCCACGTAAATCAACGAAAATGTCTGCATCATCATTGAAAATATATCTTATATACTACGTAGTTTTCAGTGTCAGCGTCCAAGGAGGTCCTTCCCGCATGCTTTCACGTCGCCGTCTCTCGCACAGGCAAAAGTAATCGAAATCTATCCGCGGCTAAATTCTCTATTCTCCTTCTTCTTCTTCTTCTTCTCTATTCTCCTTCTTCTTCTTCTTCTTCTCTATTCTCCTTCTTCTTCTTCTTCTTCTCTATTCTCCTTCTTCTTCTTCTTCTCTATTCTCCTTCTTCTTCTTCTTCTTCTCTATTCTCCTTCTTCTTCTTCTTCTTCTCTATTCTCCTTCTTCTTCTTCTTCTTCTTCTTCTTCTTCTTCTCTATTCTCCTTCTAGTGCGTTCAGGTGGATTTAGAAAAAAAAAAATTGTTACGCACGTATTATAATTATGTATTATTATAATGGTGTTCATTATAATATTATAATTATGTATTATTATAATGGTGTTCAGTGATGTGAATTATCGTCTTTTAATTGTTGTCGATTGAAGGACGGGAGGAGAATATAAAGTTTAATTAACGAAGGAAAGGAATGGTGAATGCATAAAAAAAATACATATAGTGCACGTGTGTACACATATATATGTATGTATGCATGATAATATATTTCATCCAAATACACACAAACACACACACATACACACGCAGACACACACACACACACAACACACACACCACACACACACACACACACACACACATAATATATATATACATATATATATAATATATATATATATATAATATATATATATTATATATATATATATACACATAATTATGCTATACCTATACCTAAACGGACAGCCCCTTCGTCGCAGCCTTCCGCCCCGCCTTTCTCCACTGTTCCTCTTCGCCCTCCGTCAGCCCCGCCCAGCCCCGCCCTTTCGCCACCCTCTTCGCCCCTCCGTCAGCCCCTCGCCAGCCCCGCCCTTCGCCACTGCTTCGCCCCTCCGTCAGCCCCTCTTCGCCCACTGTTCCTCTTCGCCCCTCCGTCAGCCCCTCGCCCAGCCCCCGCCTTCGCCACTGTTCCTCTTCGCCCCTCCGTCAGCCCTCGCCCAGCCCCGCCCTCGCCACGTCAGCCCCCGCCCAAAGCCCCTCTTCGCCACTGTTCCTCCCCTCCGTCAGCCCCTCGCCCAGCCCCGCCCTTCGCCACTGTCCTCTTCGCCCCTCCGTTCAGCCCTCTTCCACTGTTCCTCTTCGCCCTCCCTCACCCTCGCCCAGCCCCGCCCTTCGCCAGCTCCGTCAGCCCCTCGCCAGCCCCGCCTTCGCCACTGTTCCTCTTCTTCGCTCCGTCAGCCCCTCGCCCAGCCCCGCCCTTCTCCACTTCTCCTCTTCGCCCCTCCGTCAGCCCTCGCCCAGCCCCGCCCTTCTCCACTTCTTCCTCTTCGCCCCTCCGTCAGCCCTCCCCAGCCCCGCCCTTCTCCACTGCTCCCTTCGCCCCTCCGTCAGCCCCTCGCCCAGCCCGTCCTCTTCGCCCCTCCGTCAGCCCCTCGCCCAGCCCCGCCCTTCTCCACTTCTCCTCTTCGCCCCTCCGTCAGCCCCTCGCCCAGCCCCGCCCTTCGCCACTGCTCCTCTTCGCCCTCCGTCAGCCCCTCGCCAGCCCCCCCTCGCCACTGCTCCTCTTCGCCCCTCCGTCAGCCCCTCGCCCAGCCCTGCCTTTCGCCACTGCTCCTCTTCGCCCCTCCGTCAGCCCCTCGCCCAGCCCTGCCTTTCGCCACTGTTCCTCTTCTTCGCTCCGTCAGCCCCTCGCCCAGCCCCGCCCTTCGCCACTGTTCCTTCGCCCCTCCGTCAGCCCTCGCCCAGCCCGCCCTTCGCCACTGTTCCTCTTCTTCGCTCCTCCGTCAGCCCCTCGCCCAGCCCCGCCCTTCGCCACTGCTCCTCTTCGCCCCTCCGTCAGCCCTCGCCCAGCCCTGCCTTTCGCCACTGCTCCTCTTCGCCCCTCCGTCAGCCCCTCGCCCAGCCCTGCCTTCGCCACTGTTCCTCTTCTTCGCTCCGTCAGCCCTCGCCCAGCCCCGCCCTTCTCCACTGTTCCTCTTCTTCGCCTCCGTCAGCCCTCGCCCAGCCCCGCCCTTCGCCACTGTTCCTCTTCTTCGCTCCGTCAGCCCCTCGCCCCCCCGCCCTTGCCACTGCTCCTCTTCGCCCCTCCGTCAGCCCTCGCCCAACCCCGCCCTTCTTCACTGTTCCTCTTCGCCCCTCCGTCAGCCCCTCGCCCAGCCCCGCCCTTCGCCACTGTTCCTCTTCGCCCCTCCGTCAGCCCCTCGCCCAGCCCCGCCCTTCGCCACTGTTCCTCTTCGCCCCTCCGTCAGCCCTCGCCCAGCCCCGCCCTTCGCACTGCCTCTTCGCCCCTCCGTCAGCCCCTCGCCCAGCCCCGCCCTTCGCCACTGCTCCTCTTCGCCCCTCCGTCAGCCCCTCGCCCAGCCCCGCCCTTCGCCACTGCTCCTCTTCGCCCCTCCGTCAGCCCCTCGCCCAGCCCCGCCCTCGCCATGTTCCTCTTCGCCCTCCGTCAGCCCCTCGCCCCCGCCCTTCGCCACTGTTCCTCTTCTTCGCTCCGTCAGCCCCTCGCCCAGCCCCGCCCTTCGCCACTGTTCCTCTTCGCCCCTCCGTCAGCCCCTCGCCCAGCCCCGCCCATCTCCACTGTTCCTCTTCGCCCCCTCCGTCAGCCCCTCGCCCAGCCCCGCCCTTCGCCACTGTTCCTCTTCGCCCCTCCGTCAGCCCTCGCCCAGCCCGCCCATCTCCACTGTTCCTCTTCGCCCCTCCGTCAGCCCCTCGCCCAGCCCGCCCTTCGCCACTGTTCCTCTTCGCCCCTCCGTCAGCCCCTCGCCCAGCCCCGCCCTTCGCCACTGCTCCTCTTCGCCCCTCCGTCAGCCCCTCGCCCAGCCCCGCCCTTCGCCACTGCTCCTCTTCGCCCCTCCGTCAGCCCCTCGCCCAGCCCCGCCCTTCGCCACTGCTCCTCTTCGCCCTCCGTCAGCCCCTCGCCCAGCCCCGCCCTTCGCCACTGTTCCTCTCGCCCCTCCGTCAGCCCCTCGCCCAGCCCCGCCTTCGCCACTGTTCCTCTTCTTCGCTCCGTCAGCCCCTCGCCCAGCCCCCGCCCTTCGCCACTGTTCCTCTTCGCCCCTCCGTCAGCCCCTCGCCCAGCCCCGCCATCTCCACTGTCTTCGCCCCTCCGTCAGCCCTCGCCCAGCCCCGCCCTTCGCCACTGTTCCTCTTCGCCCCTCCGTCAGCCCCTCGCCCAGCCCCGCCCATCTCCACTGTTCCTCTTCGCCCCTCCGTCAGCCCCTCGCCCAGCCCCGCCCTTCGCCACTGTTCCTCTTCGCCCCTCCGTCAGCCCCTCGCCCAGCCCCGCCCTTCGCCACTGTTCCTCCTCTTCGCTCCGTCAGCCCCTCGCCCCCCCGCCCTTCGCCACTGTTCCCTTCTTCGCTCCGTCAGCCCCTCGCCCAGCCCCGCCCTTCGCCACTGTTCCTCCTCTTCGCCCCTCCGTCAGCCCCTCGCCCAGCCCCGCCCTTCGCCACTGTTCCTCCTCTTCCGTCAGCCCTCGCCCAGCCCGCCCTTCGCCACTGTTCCTCTTCGCCTCCGTCAGCCCCTCGCCCAGCCCCGCCCTTCGCCCACTGCTCCTCTTCGCCCCTCCGTCAGCCCCTCGCCCAGCCCCGCCCTTCGCCACTGTTCCTCTTCGCCCCTCCGTCAGCCCCTCGCCCAGCCCCGCCCTTCTCCACTGTTCCTCTTCGCCCCTCCGTCAGCCCCTCGCCCAGCCCCGCCCTTCGCCACTGTTTCCTCTTCGCCCCTCCGTCAGCCCTCGCCCAGCCCCGCCCTTCGCCACTGTTCCTCTCTTCGCCCCTCCGTCAGCCCCTCGCCCAGCCCGCCCTTCCACTGTTCCTCCTCTTCGCCCCTCCGTCAGCCCCTCGCCCAGCCCCGCCCTTCGCCACTGCTCCTCTTCGCCCCTCCGTCAGCCCCTCGCCCAGCCCCGCCCTCGCCACTGTTCCTCCTCTTCGCCCCTCCGTCAGACCCTCGCCCAGCCCCCCCTTCGCCACTGTTCCTCTCGCCCCTCCGTCAGCCCCTCGCCAGCCCCGCCCTTCGCCACTGCTCCTCTTCGCCCCTCCGTCAGCCCTCGCCCAGCCCCGCCCTTCGCCACTGTTCCTCTTCGCCCCTCCGTCAGCCCCTCGCCCAGCCCCGCCCTTCTCCACTGTTCCTCTTCGCCCCTCCGTCAGCCCCTCGCCCAGCCCCGCCTTCGCCACTGTTCCTCTTCGCCCCTCCGTCAGCCCCTCGCCCAGCCCCGCCCTTCGCCACTGTCCTCTTCGCCCCTCCGTCAGCCCCTCGCCCAGCCCGCCCTTCGCCACTGTTCCTCCTCTTCGCCCTCCGCAGCCCTCGCCCAGCCCCGCCTTCGCCACTGCTCCTCTTCTTCGCTCCGTCAGCCCCTCGCCCAGCCCCGCCCTTCGCCACTGCTCCTCTTCGCCCTCCGTCAGCCCTCGCCCAGCCCCGCCCTTCGCCACTGTTCCTCTTCGCCCCCGTCAGCCCCTCGCCCAGCCCCGCCCTTCTCCACTGTTCCTCTTCGCCCCTCGTCAGCCCCTCGCCCAGCCCGCCCTTCCCACTGCTCCTCTTCGCCCCTCCGTCAGCCCTCGCCAGCCCCGCCCTTCGCCAGTTCCTCTTCTTCGCCCCTCCGTCAGCCCCTCGCCCAGCCCCGCCCTTCGCCACTGTTCCTCTTCGCCCCTCCGTCAGCCCCTCGCCCAGCCCCCGCCCTTCGCCACTGTTCTCCCTTCGCCCCTCCGTCAGCCCCTCGCCCAGCCCCGCCCTTCGCCACTGTTCCTCTTCGCCCCTCCGTCAGCCCCTCGCCCAGCCCCGCCCTTCGCCACTGTTCCTCCTCTTCGCCCTCCGTCAGCCCCTCGCCCCGCCCTTCGCCACTGTTCGCCCCTCCGTCAGCCCCTCGTCGCCCTTCTCCACTGCTTCGCTCCGTCAGCCCCTCGCCCAGCCCCGCCCTTCGCCACTGTTCCTCTTCTTCGCTCCGTCAGCCCCTCGCCCAGCCCCGCCCTTCGCCACTGTTCCTCTTCTTCGCTCCGTCAGCCCCTCGCCCAGCCCCGCCCTTCGCCACTGTTCCTCTTCTTCGCTCCGTCAGCCCCTCGCCCAGCCCGCCCTTCGCCACTGTTCCTCTTCGCCCTCCGTCAGCCCCTCCCAGCCCCGCCCTTCGCCACTGTTCCTCCTCTTCGCCCCTCCGTCAGCCCCTCGCCCAGCCCCGCCCTTCGCCACTGCTCCTCTTCTTCGCTCCGTCAGCCCCGCCCAGCCCCGCCTTCGCCACTGCCTCTTTCTTCGCTCCGTCAGCCCCTCGCCCAGCCCCGCCTTCGCCACTGTTCCTCTTCTTCGCCAGCCCCTCGCCCAGCCCCGCCCTTCGCCACTGCCTTCTTCGCTCCGTCAGCCCCTCGCCCAGCCCGCCCTTCGCCACTGCTCCTCTTCTTCGCTCCGTCAGCCCCTCGCCCAGCCCCGCCCTTCGCCACTGCTCCTCTTCTTCGCTCCGTCAGCCCCTCGCCCAGCCCCGCCCTTCGCCACTGTTCCTCTTCTTCGCCCTCCGTCAGCCCTCGCCCAGCCCCGCCCTTCGCCACTGTTCCTCTTCTCCTCCGTCAGCCCCTCGCCCAGTTCGCCAGTCAGCCCTCGCCCAGCCCCGCCCTTCGCCACTGCTCCTCTTCTTCGCTCCGTCAGCCCCTCGCCAGCCCCGCCCTTCGCCACTTCCTCTTCTTCGCCCCTCCGTCAGCCCCTCGCCCAGCCCCGCCCTTCGCCACTGTTCCTCTTCTTCGCTCCGTCAGCCCCTCGCCCAGCCCCGCCCTTCGCCACTGCTCCCTTCTTCGCTCCGTCAGCCCCTCGCCCAGCCCGCCCCTCGCCACTGCTCCTCTTCTTCGCTCCGTCAGCCCCTCGCCCAGCCCCGCCCTTCGCCACTGTTCCTCTTCTTCGCTCCGTCAGCCCTCGCCCAGCCCCGCCTTCGCCACTGTTCCTCTTCGCCCCTCCGTCAGCCCCTCGCCCAGCCCCGCCCTTCGCCACTGCTCCTCTTCTTCGCTCCGTCAGCCCCTCGCCCAGCCCCGCCCTTCGCCACTGCTCCTCTTCTTCGCTCCGTCAGCCCCTCGCCCCAGCCCCCGCCCTTCCCACTTCCTCTTCTTCGCCCCTCCGTCAGCCCCTCGCCCAGCCCCGCCCTTCGCCACTGTTCCTCTTCTTCGCTCCGTCAGCCCCTCGCCCAGCCCCGCCCTTCGCCACTGCTCCTCTTCTTCGCTCCGTCAGCCCCTCGCCCAGCCCCGCCCTTCGCCCACTGTTCTCTCTTCGCCCCTCCGTCAGCCCCTCGCCCAGCCCCGCCCTTCGCCACTGTTCCTCTCTTCGCCCTCCGTCAGCCCCTCGCCCAGCCCCGCCCTTCTCCACTGTTCCTCTTCTTCGCTCCGTCAGCCCCTCGCCAGCCCCGTCTCCAGCCTCCGTCAGCCCCTCGCCCAGCCCCGCCCTTCGCCACTTCGCCCCTCCGTCATCTTCGCGTCAGCCCTCGCCAGCCGCCTTCGCCACTGTTCCTCTTCTTCGCCTCCGTCAGCCCCTCTTCGGCCAGCCCCTCTTCGCTCCGTCAGCCCTCGCCCAGCCCCCAACTACTCCTCTTCGCCCCCCGTCAGCCCTCGCCCAGCCCGCCCATCTCCACTGCTCCTCTTCGCCCCTCCGTCAGCCCCTCGCAGCCCCGTCGCACCTCTTCGCCGTCACCCTCGTCACTTCGCCACTGTTCCTTCTTCGCCTCCGTCAGCCCCTCGCCCAGCCCCGCCCTTCGCACTGTTCTCTTCGCCCTCCGTCAGCCCTCGCCCAGCCCCCCTTCGCCACTGCTCCCTTCTTCGCCCCTCCGTCAGCCCCTCGCCCAGCCCCGCCCTTCGCCACTGTTCCTCTCTTCGCTCCGTCAGCCCTCGCCCAGCCCTTCGCACTACTCCTCTCGCGTCAGCCTCGCCCAGCCCCGCCCATCTCCACTGCTCCTTCTTCGCCCCCGTCAGCCCCTCGCCCAGCCCCGCCCTTCGCCACTGTTCCTCTTCTTCGCTCCGTCAGCCCCTCGCCCAGCCCCGTCCTTCGCCACTGTTCCTCTCTTTCGCTCCGTCAGCCCCTCGCCAGCCCCGCCCTTCGCCACTGTTCCTCTTCTTCGCTCCGTCAGCCCTCGCCCAGCCCCGCCTTCGCCACTGCTCCTCTTCGCCCTCCGTCAGCCCCTCGCCCAGCCCCGCCCTTCGCCACTGTTCCTCTTCGCCCCTCCGTCAGCCCCTCGCCAGCCCCGCCCTTCGCACTGTTCCTCTTCGCCCGCTCCGTCAGCCCTCGCCCAGCCCCGCCCTTCGCCACTGCTCCTCTTCTTCGCTCCGTCAGCCCCTCGCCAGCCCGCCCTTCTCCACCGTCACTCCGCTCTCCTCTTCGCCCCTCCGTCCTCTCCCAAGCCCTGCCACTCCGTCATCAAGCCCCTCGCACAGCCACCTCTTCTTCGCCCTCCGTCAGCCCTCCTTCTCAGCTCCGTCAGCCCTCGCAGCCGCTGCCTCTTCGCCCCTCCGTCAGCCCTCGCCACCCGCCCTTCGCCACTGTTCCTCTTCTTCCGTCAGCCCTCGCCCAGCCCGCCTTCGCCACTGTTCTCTTCTTCGCCCTCCGTCAGCCCCTCGGCCCAGCCCCGCCCTTCTCCACTGCTCCTCTTCGCCCCTCCGTCAGCCCCTCGCCCCGCATCGCCCAGTCCTTCGCGGCTTCGCTTTCGCCGCCTTCCCACAATCGCGGCTTAACTGTGTGACTGCTTGCTACGTGCATCCCTCTTCCCTTTCCTGTCGCATCTCCCTGCAGGTTGGTTTGGGAGGCAATGATGCGGTAACAATGAGGGAGCGAGCGTGGGTCGGGGAAGGCGTGGTGAGAGGTGTGTGTGAGGGAGGGAGAAATGATATGCAGGTCGTGTTCTTTGTATACGCTTGGGCAAATATGCAGACGTACATATGTATGTGTGTGTGCGCATGTATGTGTGTGTCTATATGTATATGCATATATAGATAGATAGATAGATGTATACACACACATATATACATATATGTGTGTGCGTATGTTATATATATATATATATATACATATACATATAATCACGTCTCACTTTCTACGTTATTGCTCAAAACCCGCTTTCATAAAAAAAAAAAAAACAGACGAGAAAGTTGAGCCTATCGCGCCAACCGGCTATCTCGAGCGACCACAATCGGTTAAGCAAGCAAAAGAGGAACCGATTTCCCATAAGTGATCAAACCTCGGATGGCTTGGCGGCGTCAGGTTCCCACACGAAATGCTGATCGTCAGGCGAAAGTCAGCAGAAGCGCGGGAGGGGGGGAGGGTGAGGGAGAAGGAGGGAGGGAGGGTGGGAGAAGGTGGGGGGGTAGGGGGTGTTGATCAGCTTCCGTCACCCGTGGTTTCAGAATCCTCGGAGGTCGCTGAGTCGAGGTTAAGGGTTTGTTCGGGCATCTTCTTTCTTCTCTTCTTTGTTTTACTCCTTTTTCCCCCTTTTCTTTATATACCAGTATGTTTATATCATATTTCTATCTTCATATTCGGCATCTTCTTCTCTTCTTTGTTTTACTCCTTTTCCCCCCTTTTTCTTTAATTACCAGTATGTTTATACCTTATTTTTCATCTTCATATCAGTTTTATGTAAACCATTCGTTTTCGATTGAGTTATTGATCAGCTGTTTTTCACTCCTTCTTTCAGACTGTCCATAACAAATTCATCAACAACTTCCATTTTGTCATCGGATTTATTTCAATCAGTGTTATCAACAACAAACTCCATTTTGCCATCGGATTTATTTCAATCAGTGTTATCAACAACAAACTCCATTTTGCCATCGATTTTATTTTCAGTTATCAACAACAAACTCCATTTTGCCATCGGAGTGATTCATCGGTTGTTATCAACAATCTCTCAACAACTCCATTTTGCCATCGGATTTATTTCAATCAGTGTTATCAACAACAAACTCCATTTCCATCGGATTTATTTAATCAGTGTTATCAACAACAAACTCATTTTGCCATCGGATTTATTTCAATCAGTGTTATCAACAACAAATTTTTTGCCATCGGATTTATTTCAATCAGTGTTATCAACAACAAACTCCATTTTGCATCGGATTTTATTCAATCAGTGTTATAAACAAACTCCATTTTGCCATCGGATTTATTTCAATCAGTGTTATCAACAACAACTCACATCGGATTTATTTAATCAGTGCAACAACTCCATCGATTTATTTCAATCAGTGTTATCAACAACAAACTCCATCTTGCCATCGGATTTATTTCAATCAGTGTTATCAACAACAAACTCCATTTTGCCATCGGATTTATTTCAATCAGTGTTATCAACAACAAACTCCATTTGCTTGCATCGGATTTATTTCAATCAGTGTTATCAACAACAAACTCATTCTTGCCATCGGATTTATTTCAATCAGTGTTATCAACAACAAACTCCATTTTGCATCGGATTTATTTCAATCAGTGTTATCAACAACAAACTCCATTTTGCCATCGGATTTATTTCAATCAGTGTTTATCAACACAAACTCCAATCGGATTTATTTCAATCAGTGTTATCAACAACAAACTCCATTTTGCATCGGATTTATTTCAATCAGTGTTATCAACACAAACTCCATTTTGCCATCGGATTTATTTCAATCAGTGTTATCAACAAAAAACTCCATTTTGCCATCGGATTTATTCAATCAGTGTTATCAACAACAAACTCATTTTGCAATTTATTCAATCAGTGTTATCAACAACAAACTCCATTTTGCCATCGGATTTATTTCAATCAGTGTTATCAACAACAAACTCCATTTTGCCATCGGATTTATTTCAATCAGTGTTATCAACAACAAACTCCATTTTGCCATCGGATTTATTTCAATCAGTGTTTATCAACAACAACTCATTTGCCATCGGATTTATTTCAATCAGTGTTATCAC
>NW_020871259.1:537164-559664 GCF_003789085.1 Penaeus vannamei
AGCAAGTGATGGTGAAAATACGATTATTGAATCAAAATCCTTCCCTCATCAATTTCAGTTTAGTTGCTGAAGTGTATGTATGTATATTTATATGCGGGATGTGTGTATGTGTTAATTTATTCACGTGTGTGTGCGCGTGTGTTCGTGTTCTTACATAGTTGTCCTTACTAAGCTGTTCTACTTGAATTATCATATAACTTTTGAAAATGGATGCATAGTTTTGGTACACAACTTTTTTTCTTCTTTTTGGGGAAGCTGAACCTTCTGTCATCGTTATAGCTTTTTTTTTTTTTTTTTTTACTTTAAACCTTTTTATTATCCTCTAGTTCTACTTGTGTTTAAAACGCAAGATTTATCTTTCTCTAATTTCCCCTTTCCTGTAACATAGTTTAAGAGCATAGGCATATTGCCCCTTTTCCTCTTTTTTTCATATATGTGTGTGTGTGCGTGTGTGTATGTGTGTGTGTGTGTGTGTGTGTGTGTGTGTGTGTGTGTGTGTGTGTGTGTGTGTGTGCACTATAAATATGTATATGTATATATGCATAAAGGATATATATGTAAGTATGTATTCATGTATATTTGTACATGATCCATCCCTCTCGCTGCCTCTTCCTCGAAGTTGCCAATCACGGCCGACAGATGGCAGCACCGCCGCCGCCCTTGTGTATTGCAGATCCAAAACACAACAGTAGCAAACTCTCAGCGGAAAAGGTAAGATGTAGTGACTTTACACTGCCCTTCCCCTCATTATTTTCCCGCTGGAGGGAGAGATTTTAAAAATATGTACCATCGGGAGAGGTTTTAAGATCGTTTATCACGCACATGATGTGTTCAGCAGATGGGGCGTGACGTGAGAAGGAAGTATTTACAGGGAGGTTGGGACAGGCCATTGCTTGTAGTAGTAGTAGCTGCCGCAGCCATGTTCAACACTCGGTTTTCTTATATATCCCCCACGATTAAGTTTTTACCCCGGAAAATACTTACTGGCGAGAGATAAGGCTGTCAGATTGAAATAATAGGCCTACCTTGTTTACAGTTGGCATGTGCGTCGGGTTCTTCCAGGGTGTGTGTTGGGAGAGGCTTGTGGATAGGCCTACGCGGGCGAGAGAAAGTCCTCGGTATTTGTGTGTTCCAGAAAAGGAATATTTTAACGAGACTTTGGAATCAGGATTATTTTGTAATAATATGGCCTGTGGAGGTAACGTAATGCATGTAACATTGTGTGACATGACCAAGAATTGTGTTGGTATGTAGGCTCATTTTCAAATTTTCTCAGAAATGATAGGTAGCTATTTTTAATCTTTTAACAGTGACACATGAAAAAAGGAATATTTAAGGTATATATACCTGTATGTATATATTGTAATGACATGTCATTTTGATATGTGATTATTCTTTAAAAATCCTCCTAGAAATTATTATTTTTTATGACATTGAAGTGCAGTAGTCTTTCCTTTTCTGCTCTTTTGGTACCTCTTCAAATATACTTTTAACTTATGCTTATCATTTTTTTTGTGCAGAAATATCCCTGAAGCATTTTAATGTGATTTATCTAGGAAAAAAACAACTCAGAGATAAAGAAAATGCACTGTCAGTTGTTACGGCAGCTGTAATCAGCACCAATTGCGCTGGTGGTATGGCAGGGCCTGTTGAGCATACGTGTTGCTTGTACTGGTTCCGGTTTCGCATTCTACTAAAATGGCGTGCGACACGAATAACGAACCTAATCAAACCTAACATAACATAACCAACCTAATCAGTTAGGTTAGGTTAGATTAGGTTGGTTAGGTTAGGTGGAAATGGGAAAAGGCCATATCAAACGTAATTAATTGTCAAAGTGACCAGATTATGTGCATGTGCAGTGGACTGCCGTAACTCTAGAATATGGATCAGTTAATACGGCTGCCTTAACTCTATCCTGTGCCGAAAGAAAAACTAATTTTATGACCATAATAAAAGTAAATGATCATCATCATCTTCTTCAAAATTACACGCTGAAGTTTGCAGATCTGTTCATTAGGGTTCTGATTACCACATTTCTCTCAGTTAGACTACAGGCCAACGAACCTCCACCATATGAATTCAAGCAAGATAAAGCTCGTCAACTCTCCTGGTTATGTCTTGTCATTTGAGGAAATTGTCCATACTCTGACTTACAGGAATATATGTTGCAGAGTGTATATCATTCAATGTTAAAATTAGCATAAGGAATTTGTATTTTCAAGTGATAATTTAGCTATAAAATTTGTAATAGACTAGATTTAGAATCATTCTGCGAGAATAGGTGATCCACTTTGTATGGTCTTGCAGATGTTATGGCTGAAAGTATCAGAGAGGGAAAGATTTGCACCTTAATCAACGTGATGTTTGTACACCTAAATTTTGTAAATAGACTCCTAAAACATTAGATTATGCAGTGAGAAGTTTTTATACAATTGATCTCATAATACATTATTTTACATTACAGATATATTTCAAATTCAGCCAAAAATTCCATAACGAATACAAGATTGCTGGTAACATTTTACATAAACCATTGCTGACCCTGACTCATGTTTGTGGCAGAAATGTTCATATTTGTGTTTACAGCAAAAGTCAAATGTTTGTTTTAGATAATTGTGTTAAAGATTTTACCCTGAATTTACTTCAGAAGTTATATTTCATCTTGTCTAAAATGAGCTTTTTCTTTTCAGTTAATCTTCCATGAAAGAAGACATGACACAGGGAAACTAACACCCACGGCAGTATTCTTCAGTTAGCAGCTTGGCATTTAAGCAAGTGTAGATGTCCTAAGATGGAGAGTGCCAGATGCTACACCAGCAGAAGGGGAGGAACCAGTGTGGAAAAGCCAGAGTGTAGATAATGATGAGTGCTGTAGTGTGAGCAGTGTGAAGTGCAGTGCAGTAAAGTGAAGTGCAGAGAAGAGAAAATGGCTTGTGTGTGTATGTACCCCTGTGCTAGCCTGACCCTATGAGAACTCTAACTTGCTTCAAAGACCATGGGTGACCAGGAGGCTCTGGCGAGTCCTGGTGCAGTGGAGGAGGGGTCATGGAGGACCTGGGGGGCTAGGAGAAGCAGTTGGGAGGAGCTGCTCCCTCATGTGGGGCAGGGGACCTCTACACTGCTTCCATCTCAGGGCAGAAGCAGCAGCAGGAACCTCCCTTTGATATGCCGTCCCTGGCGGCTGTGGCAGCGGACCACATTGTGCTTCGCTGGCACACGCAAGTCCTGGAGGCGCTCCATGTTCTTCCTGGCAGTTCTAGTCTGTTTATTGGTGGTTTATTCTCTTATGGAGTCACCTCACCGATCCTTTATGAGGTAGGGTGCACAGGGCAGCCTCTGCCGCACTTTTAAAGAGTTGGTTGACAGTTGGTTTCTTTTAGTTTATAATGTATTCTCTCCCCTTCCTCTTCCTTTCTTTGTCTCTCTCCTCCCTTCATTCTTTTTGTCTGTTTTCCTCTCCCACTCTCCTAATCACTCTCCTATCCCAAACCCAATCCCTATCCATATAATTTTTGTCTTGATCTTCTCTCTCTCTCTCTCTCTCTCTCTCTCTCTCTCTCTCTCTCTCTCTCTCTCTCTCTCTCTCTCTCTCTCTCTCTCTCTCTCTCTCTCTCTCTCTCTCTCTCTCTCTCTCTCTCTCTCTCTCTCTCTCTCTCTCTCTCTCTCTCTCTCTCTCTCTCTCTCTCTCTCTCTCTCTCTCTCTCTCTCTCTCTCTCTCTCTCTCTCTCTCTCTTTCTCTTTTCTCTTTCTTTTTTCTTTTTTTTCTGTTTCTTTTTTTCTCTCTTTTTTTTTCTCTCTTCTCCCCCTTTCTCTTTCTCCTCCCCCTTTCTCTCTCTTTCTTCCCCTTCCTTTCTTTCTCTGACCTGTATGCAGTATGTTTTCTTTTGTGCTGTATATTATTGAATAGATTGTGTGAGTTTTCTTCATCACTGCATATTAGCTTGACCTGATGATTTCTATTATAAGCTTGATTTCTTTTTCTTTTTCTTTTTTTAACACCTTGCATTCTTGTTATTGCCTTTTCTTTTTTCTTTTTTTTCCTACCTTTTTCATTTTCTATCTTTTCATGCATATTTTTTTCTTTATCCATTTCCCAGTTTCATTTCCTCCATGGCTTATTACAACAAAGCTTCGGGGAATTTGATTTTTAGTATACATAGGTACATCTACTATTTTCTTCCATTAATATAAATTCAATACACCTTTAATATCTTGATTGTGTATTTCCCATATCCCTAAAACTATTATTAAACTCAAAATTGTAACGATTTTGAAAGGAATTGAGTAGATAGATGAGCAATGTATATTGATGATACTTAAAGCCGCCTTGTTAGTAAAATACCAGAGCAGTTATGGGAAGTTTAAGTGTCTGCTCATAATTTTGGCTTGCTGGAAAATGGGTGCTGTACCTATGTAAGCTTTTCACCGAGTGCACAATCTATGGTTAAGAAATACTTGGGCTATATGCATCTTTTGGTTAGCTTCTCATGGTTTGATGCTGTATGGAGCAATGCATTCATCTTTCAACTTTTGTAGCTATATAATATCAACAAATTAGCAACAAATTCATGTACTTGCACAGATATTTACATTTCAAGAAACTTATTGTTTATCAAGTATTAATATTTTTAGCAAGTTAATTTGTTTCAAGTATTGCTATTCTTTGCAGAGGCACAAGCTCAATTAACTATTGAGAATTAATCATTGTTTCATATGTTCACGATGCTGAAATAGCACATTCTTAATTAACTGTTGAATATACAGATTAATTACTTTTCCTGGCCAGTATTTTGCGATTAGAAATAAAGTTGTATTAGAATTATTGTTCCATACAGTCATTTTTATTCTGCGAGTAATGTGTTTCATCTGTAAATTATGTTCCTTAAGTATCACAAAGTGACTGGTTCTACAAATATAGTGATCTTGAAGAGTATCCTTTAGTTTGCTTTTGCTAAGAACTGCTAATTGTATATTTGTATACATGGATATAGAAATATAACAAAAATATGTTATATAGATGTTGCACATATTATATATACGCAATATTATATATGATGCATTACTGATATGTAATATTGGGGTATATACTTTCTTAGTGTCATTCCTTTACATTCGCCAGTATCTTCTTTTGTTCAGGAGCAATCAGCTACTGAACAATAAATACAAGAGTACTGGTTAAGCTATTTTATGTAGTTGTCATTACCTCTTCAAAATTGAGCCTGATTTGGTGGCTGATTTTAGAGCGGAAGTGTGGCATGTAATCTCATTATGATTATTTATAATGATACCATGACTCATTAATCAAGAGCATTGCATTTGATTACTTGAGTCACACTTGTACTTGTGCATGCTGCATTCACTTTCTATTTCTTGTCGTCTTAGAGATGCATAATCACTCTACTTTGTAATTATACTACTTATTTTATTTTTAAAAACTTCTTGAAAAATTTATTGTATGTATATATATTTTCACCTTAAATTTTCACAATATATTCACACTTTGCTCTGATAATGGTGCACATAATCACTAAGCACATGCATCAGAAACCGAAGATAAAACAATAAGAACAACTTTTAAAAAGAAAGAAAGAAAGAATATACAGCCTTGCTTTCTGGTTTGCTCATTACTTCTATTCTGCACGTTGGGTATCTTGAACTCTCTCTCTAGTCCCTCAGTCTAACAACATCTGGGCTTATCTGTCTGCAAGGGGAAAATGACTAACATCTGACAATGAGTAGAAGTTGCTGTCCTATTGTGAACTCTCATTTGGTGCACTGTAGCTTCCTGGAGACTCTTGGTAAAGCAAGGTCACTCTAGGCCTTTGTTTACTGTTATGTACATTAAGCTTCCATGATGTTTAATAACTGACATAGAGCAGCTCTGTACTGTGTTCCAGCCTGGTGCGTGGGCGGCCTCCTGAGTCGGTCTTCCAGTGTGGCAACCGTGGCAACTTCAGCCTCCACCAGCACCACCAACCACCCAAGTCTTCAGAGAATCGGCTGCGGGAGGACCCCAAGGTGCTGCTCTTCACTGAGACACAGTACTCTAGGCTGGGGAAAGCCATCACGGAGATCCTGGTGGCAAACAGAATTAAGTGAGTTGTAGGATGAAGGATTTGGTTGAGCCTTGTGTACAGATAGAGATGGATCTTGCATTGCTAGATCTTCCAAAAGTATTTGTGGGTAGAAATATATTTTTTATATTGGAAAATTATCCTTAAATCATTGTTGCTGGGTACATGTGTTGTCTACTGTAGCATTGTTTTGTCAGTTTTGTGTAAAGATGGCTTCACAAGCACTTGGTCACAGAGCAGTCAGTTACTAGGTCTCTCTGACCTTATTGTTCACCATAATCCTTAAATGTTCTTAAAAGTATTTATTTCTAATACTATTATTATTGGTATAATGATAATGATAATTTTTATATGGTCATTATTACATTATATTACTGATAATGATGAAAATAAAACCTTTTTGCTATGAAAATTAAAGTAATGATATAAACAGGGGTGGGGTCAGGGGGCCTAGTAATCACCTTTTGTGGGTGCCTAAGACAATTGTGGAACTATCTATATTTGAACAAAATAAGTAAACTGACAGTGGACAGAACATATATACATGTCAACCATCAAATGTAAGGAGATAGTGTTTATCTTAATATTTCACTATTATAGCTGTTTCTTTTTTCCAGAAGAAAGTATAGAAAATATGCATATTCAATACTTATGTACATATATATATACTTGTACACAATTTAAATGATTTTATGTTATAAATCATAGGTGTTATCTTGTAAAAGAACCAATAAGCAATTCTCTTTCAGGTACAAAATGGAGGTCTTTGGCAAATCTCTTCCCGTGCTTACAAACCTTTCGAAGGGCAAGTATGGAACAGTGGTGTTTGAGAACTTCGAGCGGTACCTGCAGATTGACCAGTGGAACCGCGAACTCTTAGACAAATACCTTCGGGACTATAATGTAGGAATAGTTGGCTTCATGCCGACCCATGAAGAAACGCAAGTGGGGGCAAAATTAAGGGGCTTTCCACTCTTCATCCATACCAACATGGCATTGGAGGTGGGTTGAAAATCAGTTCAAACTCTTCTAGAAGTTCATTATCAAGAATAATCAGGAACTAGATACTACCATTAACCCAATGCTACCATGGATTTATGTACATACCATGCCTACATTGAGTTTAGCAATCACTAGTCTGACCTCTCTCATTTTTTCCCCTTTTTCCTTGACTTTTGGAAATGTTTTATATAATTTACTGGTAGTATTGTTGATAACACTATATTGATTATAATGGAAGTAATGAAAATAACAATGTAAATAATATTTGAAAAAAAAATCCCTAAAACTCAAGGAAGGGGAAAATCAGGTGAGGATATGTAGGAGAATGTTTGTGAAGCCATCTGTGTAGGTACAAAATAACGCTACAGTAAACTTCACATTTTGCCAGTAGTATTGCACTAACCCCTCTGTGCCAGTATGGCATGAAATGCATGCCAAGTTCACTGTGATTTTAGTTTATTGATTGTATTTACACACAGATGGCTCTACAAGTGCCTAGTCACCAGTAAATGAGTTGCTTGTTCTATATATTTTACCTGTTTATCCATTTCCTTGAATTTGGGGAATTTTTTATTAGTATTAATATTTTAATAACATCAAAATGATCACTTCTTTAATGATAATAACAATTCTGATTTTAAGAGCATGAAAAAGGCTCCAAAGTTCTAAGAATGGCAACTGAGCCCTTGTGGAACCATCTGTAGGGAGTGGAATACAGTCGACAGTACATGTAACTGCTGCAGCCATTTGGTTAAGAACCCTTGCTGGGTTTATATGCCAACGTTTGTGGTTGTATTTTATAAATTTAGTTTTCTCATATATGGCTTCATAAGTGCTTTAGTCACTAAGGAGTCAGTTACTTGGCCTACATGCATTTTTAGCACATTTTCAAGTAAATTACTTTTTTGACATATTTTTTGTGTTGTAATAATTTTTCCTTTTGAACTTTATAGCAATTGCATAGTCTACAGAACTGGGGTGAAGGTTTTTATTTTGACCAGTTATGTCTCAGAGCATTAAATTATCTTTTTCTCTTCTATTTTATCGTGCATTGTCATCATCATATATACAAGAAATCACTTGTGGAATCTTTTTATTTCATACCATTTTGATAGAAATCCTAATCAATGAACTCTAAGGGCTTCATATTATTCAGTATACTCATAATATGTGTAGAAGAAAGACATACTGCCTTTAATGAGGAAAAAATCTTTCCTTACAACAACAGAATGCAAGCCTCAACAGTGACAACCCAGTGTTGAGACTAACCCGAGCTGGAGGAAATGTCTCGGGGAACCTGCCGGGGACAGACTGGACTGTCTTCGTGTCAGATGACCCCAACTACATGCCGCTAGAGTGGGCATATTCAAGTGTACCTCATTATGCCCAAGAAAAGCTTGTCTCTGCTGTTTTGGTGAGTGACATTACAAAGCCTGTAAAATTTAGGAATCCATTAAATTCTTATCTAGCCATCATTGATTGTTCCCTAGCATGGACACTTTCCTCCAATACATTCACACTGTACTTTACTGTAATGATTTTCAGGACTTTTATATATCCATATGTGTTGTCATTGGGTAAGAAAATACAATTATGTTTTATAAACAAGCCTCAGCTATATATCTTTTTTAATCTTTGTGATGTATGTATATTAATTAAGAGTAAAGAAAAATGTGTGAATTAAATGTCCTGCATTGTTAAGTTATTGCAGCTTGTTTATACATTGATCTACATTTATCTCCTGTAACTCCGTTCTTTTGTGTATGTCCGTGTCTGTGTCCTTCCTTGTTTTCACTCTTATTCTTTCATACTCACATGTGCACGCCTACCATCATACAGAACAAGGGTGAAAGAAAGAAAGATTTATATGATAGTGTATTTATGTGTAAGAGGATATTTCACAATTATTTGTTTCTACTGTAAATGATTATAGTAATTTAAATGGCACTTTCATATATTAACCGCACAAAACTGGGGAAAGAATTTGGCAAGTGGACCTGATCACAGGTTTATTGGCATACATTGACACATCTTGACTTGAATGAAATACCAATATCATGGCCAGGTTTTTGTTTTGGTGATGCTACATAATATGGTCACAAGTATTCCACCATTTTCTGATTCCTTACTTGGTTATAGTTTGAAACCTTGGAACAATAGGTAGAACATTTTGTGACACATTTGTGACTGGTGAGATTGATCCATCTTCTTACCATTTTCAAACAAAACTATGAACATATTGCAAGAAATGGTATTCCTGATAATTTCTTTGCACTTAAACTTTCATCAGAGAATATTTGTTCTAATTCTTCTGCATGTATCTTCTAGAAGGTGTGAGTACACAACATAATTTACACCTCAGTTTCCTGATCGTTCTATAGGTACTCTAACACCCTTAGCTGAACAAGCAAAAATACAGTAACATTTTTACATGTTTTTAAAAATTTATATCAGACATTACTGAGGTTCATAGATTACGCCTTGTACGCAAGATGCCCGGAAGACGAACAAAAAACATAGTGTCACATCGATGGGACACCCGGAGATACAGCCTCTGAAAATGGACTTTGTCTAATTTTAGCCACATATCCTAAAAAAAAAATCATGTATACCATAGCAAAAAGGGGTAAAAGGGGTAAATGATTTCTGTACTTCTGTTTTTATATTTCAATCAAGATTTGCCCACAAACCCCAACACCTGGCTTGTTATGGTACAGGGAAATCTGGTTATGGCTTGAATAAGCTATCTTCTTTTTCCATCATCAATACATCTCAACCCTGAGTACATTTTTTTGTATATATGTTAAAAGATCGCATCCAAGCTTCAATGATCTCAATTAGATACCCGATGGCTCCCCTCACACCTTATCTACACAAAGATGTAAACTATGATTGATAAACTGACTGAAAGTCGAAGTGAAAAAACAGAATGATAGAAACCAAACATTTTCTTGCATACTGAAATTACTTTAGATTAATAGGCACAATTTCTCCATGGTACAGGATATGATAGTTTAATTGTCCGTAATAATTTTTGCAGGACAAGGGGGCAATAGATGGGATTCAGCGTGTGGTGTTTGGGGGAGGCTTGGAGTTCTGGCTGCACCGGCTGCTATTTCTTGATGCTATATCCTACCTCAGTATGGGCCGCCTCTCAGTGTCCCTCGACCGCTACATGCTGGTAGACATAGATGACATATTTGTTGCTCGGAAAGGTATCCGAATGACGGCAGATGATGTCACAGTGAGTATTTTGCCTAGACAGTGTTTTAAGCTTTCTGTGAAATTCAGAGTATACAATTAGTGTACAAGAGGAAGTATACAAATTTTGAAAAAATATTTATTAAAGTCATGTTGAATAGCTCAAAAAATAGTTGAATGCAAATTCTTAGCAGAGGAAGCACTTCATTTCAAAAACAAGTTTTTTAAAGAGATGTGGAATTTGCTTTTCATTGACTGAGTAATCAAAGATCATATGTAGCACTTATTAGTCGACGAAAGTAGAAAAAAAAGATAAGAAAATTTCATTTGCATTTCCTAGGCATTGCTAGAATCTCAGAAGCGACTGCAGGAGATGGTGCCTGGCTGGAAGTTCAACCTTGGTTTTAGTGGAAAATACTACCAGCATGGTTACCCTGAAGAGAACATAGGAGACTCTTAGTAAGTCTTTGCATGTTGTGATATGAACAGATTTGGTAAGTCAAGATCTAGATATTTGATGTAGTTCTTTTGCATTGTTTGTTTTCATATTTGACATGATGGAGTCATATATACTTGATGAATGATCTTAAACTTATGCAGTTATATTTGTGCTAAAATATCCATCATATGTACCAATTCTAATAATTTTTTTGATATCCCGCATTGTGAATTTTTTTTTATGAATTTGTATGATGGTGGGTGTTCACTCACAGGATGATGTAAATGGTGTGTGCTAGCCTAGATGTTATAGTGTTAAGTGCTTGCATGCCTTCTTGCTTGCAGCTGTCACTGCTGGCTAGCCTAGTGTGAAAAAGGGAGCAGCTCTGCATAAGCCTCCTCTGCCAGTGCACAGCCCCTCCATTATCGAGACTTCTGCTGTGCCTCCTCATGGCCTCCCATGGAAACTGGGTACCTTGTGGTCCCAGGCCAAATTGTGGGGGATCTCAGAGCAGCAGGAGGCCCTAGAGGTACAGGGTCATGGCCCAACGCCGTGTGAACACACTCTGGCCCTGCACCAACTCCTGCCCCTAAGCCCCCTGGGGTTAATGAGAGGCTCGGGGGAGGTGGGCCATGCTAGTCCTGATGATTATTTTTACTTGTGTGAGTGGAAGAACTACTGATATGTATGTATTGGTCTCAGACTATTTCTAATTACAGAACATGTGGATGATTTTTGGTGGTTTGGGCACATGTGGGGACACACTCAGCCTCACAAGCTTACCCCAGCTGGCCTTGAAGCTCAGATGCAGCGCAACAAGCAGTTTGCAATTGATCATGGCATTCCCACGGATTCAGGTAGGAAGACGGACTAGTCTTATGGTACCATAATAATAGTTTTGTTATTGTTTGATAACCTGTGATTTTGATTCAGAGGTGTTGGCTTGGAAAATGGTCTAAGGAAATGACAAGAAAATTAATGTTGACTTTAACTTTCTTACATCATAGTATATATTTGATTTGAGGATACTTGATCTATAAGTGTTGAACAGTCGCTGTAATTTTGTAATGTGTTTCTCTTTTTGTGTATAGGTTATAGTGTGGCTCCACATCACTCTGGTGTTTACCCAGTGCATGAGCCACTTTATGATGCCTGGAAGAAAGTATGGAATGTAAGAGTCACTTCTTCAGAAGAATATCCTCATCTCTATCCAGCCAGACTGCGCAGAGGGTTCATACACCGAAATATAATGGTACATTCAGAAGGAACTGACTTTACTCAGTGTATAAGATGACGTCTTGATGAAAGACAAGGACGGCAACAGGCTTTGGTTCATTATATTTTACCTGGTTTCCCTTTTTCTCTTTTAGGTGCTACCAAGGCAGACATGTGGATTGTTTACTCACACTATCTTCATTAACAAGTACCCAGGAGGAAGAACAGTGTTAGATAAGAGTATCCATGGAGGAGAGCTCTTTCAGTCCATTGTGTTTAACCCAGTAAGTGTAATATCCACCATTCCACGCTTTGATGAGCTTATAACTGTAGAATTTTTTCCACCTCATTGATTAAGAAAATAACTGATTTTCTCTAAATTTTAGTACTTCAGGATTCATTCAGATCCTTTTGAAACTTCAAAATTCAAACAAAAGGCAGAAGAGCATAGATTTTAGTGCAAATTATACAAATGTATTAGCCTCCGTAGTAATTTACAACTAACACACTATCTCTTCTCACCAAAGATCAGCATCTTCATGACACATCTCAGCAACTACGGCAATGACCGTTTGGCTCTCTACACCTTTGAGTCTGTAATCAAGTTCATTAAATGCTGGACAAACTTGAACCTCCAGACTGTGCCACCTCTGCAGCTTGGCGAGAAGTACTTCCATCTTTATCCTGAGGAGAAAGATCCAATCTGGGGGGTTAGTGTGGATGACGTCAACCATGTTTTAGGGATTTATTATGATTCATGGGTAAAGGAGATTTTGCATAAGAGAAGTGGAGTAAATTGATTAAATAGATGTGAAAAAAATTTTTCCACTTTTTTTTTCTTCTTTTCCTTTTGTTTTAAAGTTTATAAGAAACTTTTTTGCAGCTGTAATTTTTCCTGTATTTCCCAACTTATGTATTTATTTTACAGGATCCCTGTGCTGACCGCCGTCACATGGAGATTTGGTCCAAGAACAAAACATGCGAGCAGTTACCCAAGTTTTTGGTGATAGGCCCACAGAAAACGGGCACCACTGCTCTGTATACCTTCCTGACCATGCACCCAGCCATTGTTGCCAATTACCCATCCCCAGAGACCTTTGAGGAGATACAGTTCTTCAATGGCAAGAACTATTACAAGGGTATTGATTGGTAAGTTCATGGCCGCGAGTTCTGTTTTCCAGTGTTGGGGAAAAAATCTGGTAAAAATAAGGGAAAAAAATTAAGAAAAATAAGACCAGATTTTTTTTTATATACTTTACCAGTTATTCATATTTCCTCTTCCATCTGATAATGTAGGTCTCTATTTATATAAAGAGTTTGATACCAGTTTAAAATTATCTCTATGGAAGTTCACTCTGTAACACTTGATTAACCCCTTCATAATATTCAGTTGTCTGTAATAAAGCCTGCGCCACCAGTCACGGCTGGCAGGAATTGGATCTCCAAAAGCCCCTTCCTCAATGCCCGCTGAGGCTAATCTTCCTCTAAGAGCTTTATGCACTCATGATGAGTCATTCTTGTCACCCTGGCCTTCAACTGAAATTCTGTTGAAGGCAAGTCTGCATCACCCTTGATCGTAGCCAAATTTTTTCTAGGTGGTATGTTCACGTCTCTTGCCCCTCAAGCAAAATTTTTTATGACATAGGCACATCATCCAGATCATAGGGGTTAAGAGATGCACTTTTTTCAGTCTATCTTGATGAAAATTGATTGCTGTTCTTCTAACTTCACTCATACTGAAATGCTTTCCAGAATTGAAGCATGGACTTTGTGAGAATAAACATTATTGTTGAAAAAATGAGCTGAAAGCAAGGAATGTACACATCCCATGATTATGATATACACATTGAATGCAAATGAATATCTGTAAGAACTCAACATATTACCCCATTGGATCCAAGTAACATAGACATCTTGCCATAAAAATATGCTTAAGGGGTCGGGTGATTGGAATGTTTTGTCATGGGAAATATTTCTGGTCTGGTCTGGTAATGGGATGTCCTGTCACAGAGCAAATGAGTGAAATTGACTAAGTGACCCTTTGGGAAGGGGTTCATTATTTCCATAGGTTCATAAGGGTGACATTTTACCAACCATCACCTATGGCTGAAAGAGAGCCGTTGTCAGGAAGGATACTACCTCCATATGCTTGTTGTTACTGGCAGTGTAGGGTGTCTTATGGAAAATAACACAAACAAGACAGTGTTATTTATTATTACTGTTATTACACAGTCTAAGCTACCCAGAGAGATGATGTCAGGTCTGCTCAGTGAAGATATATTTTTCATTTTTTACTACGTGTTACTTAGATGAAGCTGTGCTTTATATTATCTGTTATTTTCTGTTGATAATTGATTAAAAGCATTTAGTTAAAATATTCAGTTCAATAATGCCTTCTTACTGTTCCTATTTTGAGAGTTGTTTCCCTAAATTCCTGCGTTTATAAGAGAAATAGATAATGGCAATACTAACAGTAAAAAAGAATTTTCTTTTACATATCAGATCCAGTAAGATGGAAAATTGGGGAAAAAATCATTTTAAAGAAAGTCAGAGTAATGCAAAATAAATGTTCTTACAGGTATATGCAGTTCTTTCCCATTCCCAAGAACTCTTCTGGCAAATATCTGTTTGAGAAAAGTGCCACTTACTTTGAAGGAGAAGTGGTGCCTAAGAGAGTCAAGTCTCTGCTTCCCAGTGCTAAATTGGTAAGGATTTCTCTCTTTATGATTATATGTATATATATAGACTTTTTCCTCAAGTTTAGTAGTATTTTTAGAAGTAGAGATTCAAATGTTAACTAGTGTAATAAGGAGAGGGAAACATTATTTACATCTATTTAACATTTTTAGTGTGATAGATCAAGCTTCTTATAGTTCATACTATACTTGCACATGATAGGGTAGTGGCATATCAGTTTACATAATATACTCATTGATTTAAAGCTTGTTAATAGTGACTGCAGTAAATGATTATCCAAGTGTAAATGAGTAAAAAAACAACAAAAAAAGAGTAAAACCAAAATAGAGCAACAACACCAAATAGAAATTGAACAAAGAATGGTTATTGAAACAGGAGCCTTTTATTTTGTTAATGAAAATGACTCTTTGGAACATGATGAAATTGTTATCTTATCAAAGTACACCTATTATGAAAAAAAGAAGAAAATCAGGTGCTGGTTTTGGAGAACTGAATCACAAAGAAAGTATTCTGATTTTTTGTTCTTGTATTTCCTCCACCAAGAAGTAATTTTTGACATTTCACACTTCAATCCACCAGGTCGCAATCATCATACCCCCAGGACGACGTGCATATTCTTGGTATCATCACATGCGGGCTCATAACGACCCTACAGCACTTCAGTACTCTTTCTACCAGGTTATCACAGCTACAGACTCCTCTCCTCGTCAACTCAGGGACCTCCGTAACAAGTGAGTGGCTTATTTTTGGCAGAGTGAATGGTTGATAACACTTTATTTGGAAAGTACTATTCTTTTATGGGTAAATTATTGTTAGATTTCAATATGTATTTGGAGTCTATTTGAATTTTTGTATTTTTGATATTTGTAATATCTTTTTTTTTTTTACTTTTCAATAAGATCTTTTATGTAATGATGCAGCAAGATTGTTCACTTCCAGATTTATTACATAGTTCTAGAAATAGGTCAGAAAAAAAAAATAAAACACTAGCTTGCTGAGGGGTATTTTAGTTTGCTGCGAATGAATTAAACGTCTTTTCTCTTGCCTTGCAGATGTTTAAACCCAGGCATGTATGCCAAGCACATTGAGAGGTGGCTGGACTACTTCCCAGCTTCACAGTTAATCATAATTGATGGAGAAGAGCTCAGAAATGACCCTGTATATATTATGAATGACTTGCAGAAGTTCCTGGAGATAGAGCCATTTTATAATTACATTACCGAGTTAGGTACATATTTTATAATTACACAGAACATTTACGGTAAGTTAGGTACATGCTGTTGTAGTAAGTGCTGCAGTTGAGCTATTAATTTTTTCATTACCATTTTAAGTCTGGGCTCAAAGCCAAAGAAGAAAGATGTGATATTCACATATTTAAGATCATGAAATTTCAAGTACTCTTTGTTCTGTGTTTTGTAAATTTGTGCCCTTGAAAATAATGTAAGTTTTAATGCAGGTATGACAAGAGGAAAGGGTTTTACTGCCAGGTAATTGAGGAAGACAAGACCAAGTGCCTGGGACGTGGGAAGGGAAGAGTTTATCCCCCCATGAATGAATCAGAGTCCAAGATTTTAAAGGTTTGACTTCCATATTGTTATTTTTTAAATATTCTTTCTCAGTTTTGTCTTCACCATTTGCTGTTTTTCTTCCATTTTTCTGTCTTTATTCATATTTGTAGAAATTGGTTTACTTTCATGCACAAATACAGTAGTTTTGGTATATGGTATTTTGATTAGCAACATAATATAGTGATGAGACAGTTATTATGGCTACACTAACTGTATTTTCATTCACTTCCTTTAATATTTTTATATTTTTTTCTCTTCATAATGTTAATCAGTCTTCAATTATTGCATTTCACAGTTCCAAATTCCATACCCTTCTTCAGGAGGAACATTATCTATCTTAAACACACCATCATTCCCTTCTTTAAAGGACTTCTACCAGAGCTACAATGTTGCTTTGGAGAAGCTCATCACAAGACTGGACTACCCTGTGCCTGGTTGGCTCGAGGACGACCTGCAGTAATCCAAGGAGTCATTGTGGCCAGTAAAATGCGGGACTCAGGCTTTTGGGAGCTGCATGGTCTGTACTTCACAGTCTGCTGGGACTTTTTTTTTCTGTCCTCTATCATGCTGTGTGTTGGTGCTCCAGCTAAGTGTTCCAAGCTAATAGAGGTGATATGAATGTACAAGAATTATCTGTTGTATTGTTTTATGTTGCTTTTTTTTCATTATTATTATTATTATTATTATTATTATTATTATAATTGATTATCATTACTTTCGATAATTAATCATTAATTATTATAGTCATTATCAACATAATTGATATTGTTATTGCTTCATATGTTACTTAAATAAGTTTCAGAGAACATTCATTTATGAAGAACATTTGAAAGTAAAAAGCTCAAATATTTTTTACTTGCAAAATTCAGCCTTCCCCCTTCCTTAGCACCAAAAAAGAAAGATGATTCAAGTGATAATATTAGTCTGTAGAAGATTTTATTTGAATATTCATAACAGCTCTCACGTGTTGCTTACATCCGTATATAAGACTCATTCATCTTTGTCATTCTTATTGATACTTTTCTTATTGTTAATAGTTTTCTTGTCATACTTTACTTCTGGCAGTTTATATAGTCTTTTGTATTTAGCCACACAGTTAATATATACCCAAAAATGATACGAAGAAAAAAAGGATAAGGAAAAAGATTATAGTCTTGTACTATAGAAAGGTGTGAAAGCTAGGTGAGGGGGGAAGTTTGAAAACTTTCATCAAATATACATTTGAAATAGTGACCCATTTTTTAACACAAATAGAACTAGTCAAAACAGTTCCATTTCTCTGTACAAAATTGAAGGGAATAAATCCAATCCGACTGCAGCATTTTGGTAGGATTGTGAGAGTGGGAAATGTGTCCAGGAGACTTGCTTCATTGAAAGTGGCAGAAAAACTCTTGGTGAAATTAAGGGTTTTTGCCTGAACTTTTTCTTCCAAAGTATGCTTGCAGGAAAGAAGTTCTTCTTACACTTTTTCTTTTTCTTTCTTTCCTTAGCATTATATTTCCATTGTCTTTATCTTTCTTTTTCTTCTTCCTTTTTTCTCTTTTGTGTGCATCCTCTCTTCCTACTTTATTGAATTTTATAGTATAATACATTCTAGGAGAACAAATATTTCTTGCAGGTTTTTTCTTCTTATAATTGTGTTTTATTTCTTTAAGGATTATTAATGACACTTTTACCATAGCTGACTTTATATCTATGTATCTAATGTACTTTCATACTGATATTTAGTTCCTGGTGGAAAAAAAAGAAACAAAAAGAAAAAAAAATGCATTTTTAGTGTTATTTTATGATGACTTATTTGGGTAACTGGCATTTAGTTATCCTGAGGAAAGTTCCCATTCTGGTATGGGAACAAAGGGGCTCAAGTAAGGGTGATTGTTTACAGCTAGTTTGAGGTGTTTAGAATGAGTGAATAAGTATAAAATGAATAAATAAGTAAATAAAACACAAACACACACACACTATATATGCATATATATGTATATATCTACACACACATATGTATATGTATATATATATATATATATATATATATATATATATATATATATATATATATATATATATATATATATATATGTATGTATGTATGTATGTATGTATATATGTATGTATGTATATACATTTATATGCATATATGTATATGTATATAATTTTTATTTATTTTTTAATTCATTTACATGGTACACAACACATGGCTGAAATTAAATGGTTATATACATATATGTAAAAGTGTCAGTGTGACTGACAGTGAAATCCAGGGTGCAGCATCCTAATAAGTTATCATGAGCATTTTTTTCTTCTTCATATTGAAGATGCAAAGAATGAAATATATATATATATATTTTATTTATAGATTAAAGAGGTTTATGATCTGCAATAGATTTTATCAACATTGTTTTTCTTTTTAATCCGGATGTGGATGGATGATGCGTTTTGAACATCATGCCAGAATTGGAGGTAATGGATTACACATGATTACAGTCGGAGAAGAAAAGAGTGAACGACTTTATATTTTTTTGGTGAGCTCGTGGCAGTTTTCATTATTTTCTTTTATCCTCTCCCCCCCCCTTTTAGATTTACAGTATTAGTGCCAGGATCTTGCCATGTTCCTTTCCTAGAGAAGGTTACCAAAAGTGCGTTGTTGGAAAGCAGTACCAGAGGAGGGGACGCTGCCTTAGTTTGAATTGGCAATTTTACTCGACTCTTTCACTGTTCAGAGTAAGGGTTGGACTTGCTTGGAAATCGTTGTTATTACCTCTAGCAAATGATGGAGAGAAATTTCATTTATATATGTATGTGTGTCAAAATACACATGCGCACACACACACACACACACACACACACACACACACACACACACACACACACACACACACACACACACACACACACACACACACACACACACACACACACACACACACACACATACGCACACGCACACACATACACACGCACACAAACACGCATACACTGACACACATTTACACACACATTCGAAAAAGCAAAAATTGACGGAAAAAATGATAGCGTGAAACGGCCTTTAGAAATTCTAGAGTCATATTATTAGTGGTAAAACATATTTGAAACAAGATTGCCAGCAAGAAATTAATTTAATATGAAATATCTTTGCCCTAGAACAGTGGTCCTTTACCCTTTTTTGAGATGCCAAACCCTCTGACACACTGCCGAACCCTGGAATTAAACGAAAAGATTCATCAAAAAGAAAAAGAAAACATTGTATCAAAATTAAGGACTGTGTTTGAATATTATAGATAGAATAAGCAATGCAAAAAACAAAACAAAAAAACATGATAATAAAGTTGAAAATAGAAAATCAAATATTATTGTGATTTTTGTTCTTGTAATGCAATTTGGAGGAACTGCTGAGCCCGTGGTTTAATGAACCAAAGGGGTTTGATTGAACCCAAGTTAAGAACTACTGTCCTAGAAACCCTTCCCCGCCCCCGCCCCCCCTCTTTTTTCACCTGTGCAATTGTCATTGTCTGTCGTAAAAATGGTGAGGGAGGGAGATAGAGATGAGAGGGGGAGTAGATAAGAAGGGAAAAGGGGAAACAAAGAAAAATTGCAAGGATGGGAGAAAGATGGGTGAAGGACAGATGGGAATAAGGTGATGATTTAGATTCCTGATAGTTTATGATAAATTATAAGGAAGTGTATACCATAGAGAAGTGAATTTCAATATTAATGTTATTATTATAATAATGTTATTAATGTTATCATTGAGTAAATAATTGTAACACGTAGGAGGAATGGGAGGACCATTATAGAAAGAAATGTACCCATACATAATTTATGTATCTGTATATTTTGGATATGAACCCCGCAGTTATTCCATGCTCAGAAAGATATATTGAGTAAGTCAGTCAGTGAAAGTGTGAGTGAGTGAGTGAGTGTTAGAGTGTGTGACTGTGTGAATGAGTGCGTATGTGCAAGCACACAAGATACATAATACCAGAGATAGACAGGCAGACAGAAAGAAAGAGAGTAACAGGGAGAGAATTAATAATTGAGATTGTTAATGGGTTTGAATTTGATGTAGATAGTTTTCCTAATGGTTGAAAAAAAATAGTTTCAAAAATTTGTACTCCTATGTGTCACTGAGTGAATGCATGTTTATGAAAGTACACAAATGTTCATATGCATGGATGCACAAATCAGTTATGGCTTGCTCACTGTTGAGACATGAAATCACAGAAAATTACACATAGGAGATGAATCAGCTGGTATTATATAATACCAGATAACTAGATACAACAAAAGAGAAACACATCTGTATCGTCTTAATATTGTGGTAATGAGAGGCATTTGGAATTAAGTAACTGAGAACAGTACTTCAGAGCCCAGGATAATTAAAGATTTTTTTCCCCGCTATTGGTTTCCGTGACTGATAGCTACGTATGAGTCTGATCTTGGTCTTTTATATGTATATGTATGTGTATGAATATGAAAATGTGTGTATATATATATAAGTGAACACAGACACACTTACATACACACACACATACACATACACATACACATACATACATACATACATACACATACACATACACATACACATACACACACATGCACACATACATCACGCAACACATACACGCACACATACACGCACACATGCACACATCACACACACTCACACACATCACGCACACATCACTCACACTCACTCACTCACTCACTCACTCACTCACCTCACTCACTCTCTCACTCTCTCTCTCTCTCTCTCTCTCTCTCTCTCTCCTCTCTCTCTCTCTCTCTCTCTCTCTCTCTCTCTCTCTCTCTCTCTCTCTCTCTCTCTCTCTCTCTCTCTCTCTCTCTCGCTCGCTCGCTCTCTCTCTCTCTTTCATACTTACATACATACATGTACACATATATACACACATTTGTTTATACATTTATATTTATATATTTATATAATTGCAAAAAATAAGCCTTAGAGGAAAATGTTTCTTGTCAAGAATGATAAGTTATTTCTTATAATTTTAGTGGGAGAAATATATAATTTAGGGTTGTTCCAGATAATTTATATGATAATTGTTTGACTAAATGTTAAAATTAATTAGTTACATGCTATAAATGAATTTAAAATCATTGGAATGTTAAGTAATTTTTCAGTAGAAGGTTCTGTAACTTTTCAGTATTTTGCAGGGAATTTATGTATATAGAAATATATATTTATATTTGGACTATCCTTAATTCATAGTAGATTTTATAACAAGGTAAAGAGTCATAGACACCCAACAAAATAATATGATGAATAAGTGATATAGTGTAAAAGTTTAAACAAACTAATTACAAAATGTACTTGTTTAAGATGTTAGAAGGTTTTTCAAAGTCTCCTGAAGGAAATGCAGTCGAGATGTTGGCGTATTTACGAGAATGAACAAGAACTTGAAGTACAAAGACACAGACTGGCATGTTTGGGAGAGAAGGCAATGAGGAATTTTTAGACAAAATCAATTAACATTTATTCTTAGAGGAAGAAGAGTAGTCTCTGGATGAGAATCTCTTTAACAGTAGTATTAAGTAAAATGACTAAAAGTTGATTTTGAGTTTAAACTTTTTTTTTTTTTTTTTACTTTTCTTTCCAAAACAGACAATATTCATGTTATCTCTATTATCCTTCAGTGCTGAACAGTGAATATATGATTCTTCGTGTCTGTAGTGAAGCTGTGTGTGATTTTGGCCAACAAAGGGTAAATTATTTGCTGTTGATTTGTCACATTTTTCCACAAATAGGTATTTCCTCAATGAGAGACAAAAAGATAATGATAATACTTACAAATGTACATTTAAAGACACTTCACCTGGCCTTACTCTCTGTATATGTGTCTGGAATTCTTATTTTTATAAAGCTGCAACTGAATGTAAAGAGCACTTTGAGTTGAAAAAGGTCTCGTCTTTCTCAGATTGTGGGATAGCAAGGTGAATAGTGTTTTATTTATTTGTATATGTTAAATGTTGTAAGAGACAGAAGGAGAGTGAATATAGTATGACAAAAGTATCTATATATATATGTAAAAAAATATATATATGTACACATTGTGGGTAGTTGGGTAACTAGAACCACGGTCTCTTGGATGTAGAGGAGCTTGGGTTTGCTTCTATACCAGCATTTTTGGTGCCGAAATATAAACACAAAGTTTGTAGACTATAACTTGCAGTTAGGTAATTACTGTGTATGTTAGTTTTTCCTCCTTCTGTGTATGTATGGTGTCGTGCTGTATTACAGCTGATTTTTTTTTATGTCCATTGTTTATTTTTTTTTATT
>NW_020871259.1:568774-596274 GCF_003789085.1 Penaeus vannamei
CCGAAACCACCTAACCTAACCAACGTAACCTAACCTAACCTCCCCAAATTGCAGGTACTGTAACCTATCGTGGATAGAGTGTTTACGACCATTATGTGAGAAAAACGAAATTTGATGAGTTCCTGTTAGAATTTGAGGCCTAACCCTAACCTAACCTAACCTAACCTAACCTAACCAAGTAACTAACCTAAATCCCCAATTGCATGTACTGTAAACTATCGTGGATAGAGTTGATTTAAATCAAGTTTATGTTGAGAAGGAAAACGAAATTTGAGTCCCTGTAAATTTGAGCCTAACCTAACTAATCCTAACCTAACCAACGTAACCTAACCTAACCTCCCCAAATTTGCAGGTACTGTAACCTATCGTGGATTAGAGTGATTTACGATCAAGTTTATGTGAGAAAACGAAAATTGGAGTCTCCCTGAGTTAAATTTGAGACCTAACCTAACCAACCAAGCCTAACCTAAACCTAACCAACGTAACCAACCTAACCTCCCCAAATTGAGTACTGATACCTATCTTGGTTAGAGTATTTACATCAAGTTTATGTGCAGAAAACGAAATTTGGAGCTCCTGATTAAATTGAAGCTAACCTAACCTAACCTAAACCTAACCTAACCGAACCGAACCAACCAACGAACCTAACCTAACTCCCCAATTGCAGTACTGTAACCTATCGTGGATTAGATATTTACGATCAAGTTTATGTGAGAAACGAATTTTGAGCTCCTGGTTTTAAATTGACCTAAACCTAATACTAACCTAACCTAACCTAACCTAACCAACGTACCCTAACCTAACCTCCCGAAATTGCAGGTACTGTACCTTATCGGGATTAGATGATTTACTATCAAATTATGTGAGAAACGAAATTGAGTCTCCTCCCCCGGGTAAATTACTAACCTAACCTAACCTTAACCTTAACCAAACCTAACCAAGTATCCTAACCTAACCTCCCAAATTGCAGTACTTGTAACCTACGTGGATTAGAGTGATTTACGAATCAGTTATGTGAGAAAACGATAATTTGAGACTACTCCATGCAAGTAATCACTGTGTGCCGACTTAACATTCTAAATCACAGTCCTGTATTGGATCCCCACACTACGACCCCATAAAATCTTATACACCGAACCTAAACCAACACGAAAACCACTTCCGCTTATCCGATCTAATCATGCCACCTGTAACCAACCCTGTTAACCTATCGTGGATTAGATGATTACGATATTGCTTATTGAGACACACACTATTTTGTGGATCCCTCCCGTATATAGAGTCAATGTCCATAACTAACCATGAATCATCTTTTCGCACAAAATCAATTCCTCAGTTACCTAACCCACCTCCTACAACCCTAACCACTTAAAACACCAGCGAATACCTGTAAACTCTATCTGTTAATATTCACGATGAACCTCAACGTGTGTAGTGTGAGAACATAACTTAAGTTATGTCTGCATTCCAGCCTCAAACTCGGTTACCAAGCTTACCAACAACTAACCTACACCTCGTAATCACACAACATTACACTCAGATCCAACACCCGTCATTGCATGCAAAACCAGACGCGAACGTAACTTTATATCTTTCGTCTAGATTACAGTATTTACGATCAAGTTCATGTGAGAAAACGAAATTGATCTCCTGGTTTAATTTGACCAACCAACCTAACCTAACCTAACCTAACCTAACCAACGTACCAAACCCTAACCTCCCCAAATTGCATACTTAACCTATCGTGGATTAGAGTGATTACGATCAAGTTTATGTGAGGAATACAAAATTTGGATATCCTGGTTTAAATTCTGAGCCTAACCTAACCTAAACCTTAACCTAAACATAACCTAACAAGTAACCTAAGCTAACCTCCCCAATTTGCAGTACTGTAACCATGGGAATAGATGATTTACGATTCAAGTTTTGTGAGAAAACGAAATGGAGTCTCCTGGTTAAATTTGAAGCTAACCTAACCTAATACCAACCTAACCTAACTAACCTAACCAACCGTAACCTTAACCTAACCTCCCAAATTGCAGACGTTAAACGATTCGTGGATTAGATTGATTCGATCAATTTATGTGAGAAAACGAAATGGATCGCCTGGTAAATTTAGGCCTAACCTAACCTAACCTAACTTAACCGTAAACCTAACCAACAGTAACCAACCTAACCTCCCCAATATTGCAGTACTGTAAGCTATCGTGATTAGATGAATTACGATAAGTTATATGTGAGAAAACGAAATTTGAGTCTCCCTGGTTAAATTTGAGCCTAACCTAACTAACTAACCTAACCTAACCTAACCAACGTACCTAACCTAGCCATCCCCGCCAAATTGCAGGTACTGTAACCTATCGTGGATTAGAGTATTTACGAGTCAAGTTTATGTAGAAAACGAAATTTTGGATCTCTGGTTGTTAAATTTAGCTCTAACCTAACCTAACCTAAATCCTAACCTACCGAACCGAACCTAACCAACGTAACCTAACCTAACCTCCCCCAAATTGCAGGTACACTATCGCTGGATTAATGATTTTACGATCAAGTTTATGTGAAAAACGAATTTTGGAGTCTCCTGTTCAAATTGGGACCTAACTACCTAAACCTAACCTAACCTAACCTAAACCAACTAACCTAACCTCCCCAAAATGCAGGACTGAACCTATCGGATTAGAGTGATTACGAATCGAAGTTTATGATGAGAAAAACGAAATTGGAGTCTCCTGTTAATTTGACAACCAAACCTAACCTAACCTAACCTAACCGAAACGAACCTAACCAACGCAATCCTAACCTAACCTCCCCAAATGCACGTACTGTAACTAGCGTGGATTAGATATTTACGATAAGTTATGTGAGAGAAAACGAAAATTTGGATCTCCTTTAAATTTGAGCCTAACCTAACCTAACCTAATCTAACCATAACCTACCAACCGTAACCTACCTAACCTCCCCAAATGCAGGTACTGTAAACCTTATCGGAATTAGAGTGATTACGATTCAAGTTTATGTGAGAAACGAAATTGGATCTCCTGGTTAATTGAGCCAACCTAACCTAACCTACCTAACCTAACCTAACCAACGTAACCTAACCTAACCTCCCCAAATTGCATACTTAACCTATCGGATTAGATTGATTTACATCAAGTTTTATTGAGAAAACAAATTTGAGTCTCCTGTTAAATTTAGCTAAACCTAACCAACCTAACCTAACCTAACCTAACCAACGAACTAACCAAAACCCCCAAATGCAGTACTGTTACCTATCATTGGATTAGTGATTACATCAAGTTTATGGAGAGAAAACGAAATTTGGAGCTCCTGTTAAATGAGCCTACCAACTAACCTAACTAACCTAACCAACGTAACCTAACCTTAACCTCCCCAAAGCATACTTAACCTATCGTGGATTAGATATAAACATCAAGTTTATGTGAGAAACAAATTGGAGTCTCCTTGGTTAAATTTGAGCCAACCTAAACCTAACCAAACCCTAACCTAACCAACGTAAACCTAACGCTACCTCCCCAAATTGCATACGTAATTTATCTTGGTTAGCAGTATTACGATCAAGTTTATTGAAGAAAACGAAATTTGGAGTCTCCTGGTTAAATTTGCCTAACCAACCTAACCTAACCGAATCAACCGAAAAATTTAACAACGAACCTAACCTACACCTCCCCAAATTGCAGGTCTGTAACCTATCGTGAATTAAGTGATTACGATCAGTTTATGTGAGAAAATCAAATTTCGGATCTCCTGGTAAATTTAGAGCCTAACTAACCTTAACCTTAAACCTAAACCTAACCTAACCAACGTAACCTAACCTAAGCCTCCCCAAATTGAGTACTGAACCTATCGTGGATTAGACTGATTACAATTCAATTTATTTTGAGAAGAAACGAAATATGAGTCTCCTGTAATTGGTCCAACTAACCTAACCTAACCTAACCTAACCGAACTGAACCTAAAACAACGAACCTAACCTAACCTCGCCCAAATTGCAGGTACTGTAACCTATCGTGGAATTAGAGTGATTTACGATCAAGTTTATGTGAGGAAACGAAATTGGAGTCTCCTGGTTAAATTTGAGCCTAACCTAACCTAACCTAACCTAACCTAACCTTAACCCAACTAACCTAACCAACCTCCCAAATGCAGTACACATCGTTGATTAGATGATTTAGATCAGTTATGTGAGAAACGAAGATTTGGAGGGTCTCCTGGGTTAAATTTAGCCTAAACCTAACTAACCAACCTACCAAACCTAACCAACAACCTAACCTAACCTCCCCAAAATTGCAGGTACTTATCCTACGTGGATAAGAGTGATTACCGATCAATTATGGAGAAAACGAAATTTGAGTCTTCCTTGGTTAAATTGGAGCCCTAACAACCTAAACCTAAACCTAACCAACGAACCGAACTAACCAACGTAACCTAACCTAACGTCCCCAAATTTCAGGTACTGTAACCTATCGTGATTAGGATGATTTACGATCCAAGTATGTGGAGGAAAACCGAAATTTCGAGTCTCCTGGTTAAATTGAGGCCTAACCTAACCTAAACCTAACCTATCCTAACCTAACCTAACCGAACCTAACCTAACTCCCCCAAATTGAGGGGTACTGTAACCATCGGATTCAGAGTGATTTACGACAAGTTATGTGAGAAACGAAATTTGGATCTACCTGGTTAAAATTGAGCCGAAACCAAAACCTACCTAACCTACGAACCGCCCAAACCGAAACTAACAACGTAAAACCTAACTTAACCTCCCCAAATTGCAGGTACTGTAAACCCTATCCGTGATTAGAGTAATTACATCAGTTTATGTGAGAAAACGAAATTTGGAGTCTCCTGGTTAAATTTAAGCCTAAACCTAAACATAAACCTAAACCTAACCTAACGAACCGAACATAACCAAGCGTAACCTAACCTAACGTCCCCAAATTGCAGGACGTAACCTATCGTGGATTAGAGTGATTTACGATCCAATTATTGAAAAACGAAATTTGGATCCTGTAAATTTGAGCCCTACTAACCTAACCTAACCTACCTACCTAACCAACGTAACCTAACCTAACCTCCCCAAATTGCAGGTACTGACTATCGTGGATTAGATGAATTACGATCAAGTTATGTGAGAAAGCGAATATTGAGTCCTGGGTTAATTTAGGCCTAAACCAACCTAACCTAACAACCTACTAACCAACGTAACCTAACGTAACCTCCCCAAATTGCACGTACTGTAACCTATCGTGGATTAGAGTGTGATTACGATCAAGTTTATTTGAGAAAACTAAATTGAGCTCCCTTGGTTAAATTTGAGCCTAACCTAACCTAAACTAACCTAACCTAACCTAACCAACGTAACCTAACCTAACTTCCCCAAATTGCAGTTACTGTAACCTATCGTGTGATAGAATTTACGATCAAGTTTATGTGAGAAAACGAAAATTGGAGTCTCTGGTTAAATTTGATAACCTACCTACCTAAGCTACCTAACCATAACCACGTAACTAACAACTCCCAAATTGGCAGTACTGTACTTTCTATTAGGAGTGATTACATCAAGTTATGTGAGAAAACGAATTTGGATCTCCTGGTTTAAATTACCTAACCTAACTAACCTAAGCAACTAACCTAACCAATAGTAATCCTAACCTACCCTCCCAAATTGCCAGGACGAAACATCGTGATTAGATGGAATTTACGATCAAGTTTATGTGAGAAACGAATTTGGAGTCTCCTGTTAAATTTGAGCTAACCTAACCAAACCTACCTAACCTAACCTAAACAACTAACCAACCTAACCTCCCCAATTGCAGGTACTGAACTATCGGATATAGAGTATTACGCATCAAGTTTCATGTGAGAAAACGAAATTTGGAGTCTCCTTAAATGAGACCTACTAACCTACCTAACCAACTAACCTAACCAACGTAAACCAACAACCTCCCCGAATTCATACGTAACCTATCGTGATTAGATGATTTACATCAAGTTTATGTGAAGAAAACGATAAATCTTGGAGTCTCTGCGTTAATTTTGAGCAAACCTAACCAACTAACTAACCAAAACCTAACCAACGTATACCTAACTAACCTCCCCCAAATTGCATGTACTTAACCTATTCGTGGATAGATTTATTACGACAAGTTTATTGAGAAAACAAATTTGGTCTCCTGGTTAAATTTAGCCTAACCTAAACCTAACCTAACAAACTACCAAGCCGAACCTTAACCAAACGTAACCTAACTAACTCCCAAATTGCAGGCACTGTAACCTATCGTGTATAGATGATTTACATAACTTATGATGAAAACGAATTTGATCTCCTGGTTAAATAGCCCTAACCTACTTAACTAACCTAACCTAACTCTAACCAACGTAACCAACTAAACCCCCCCCAAATGCAGTACTTAAACCTACGTCGGATTAGAGTGATATACGATCAATTTATGTGAGAAAACAAATTTGGGTCCCTGGTTAAATTTACCTAAACCAACCTACCTAACCAACCACCTAACCAACGAACCTAACTAACCTCCCCAATTGCATGTTACTGTTAACCTATCTGATTAGAGCTGAATTTACGATGAAAGTTATGTGAGAAAACGAATTTGGAGTCCTGGTTTAAATTTGAGCCTAACCTAAACCTAACCTACCTACCTAACCGAACCAACCTAACCAACGTAATCTAACCTAACCTCCCCAAATGCAGGTACTGATAACCACTTGGATTAGATGATTTATCGATCAAGTTTATGGGAGAAAACAATTGAGTCTCCGGTTAAATTGAGCCAACTACCTAAACCTAAATCCAACCTACCTAACCAACTAACCTAACCTAACCCCCCAAATTGAGAGTACTGTAACCTATCGTGGATTAGATATTTACGATCAAGATTATGAGAAAACGTGATAATTTGGAGTCCCCCTAATTTGCCCCGCTAACTTATTCTATTCACACCCCGACCTTTGATTCTAAACCTCTACACGTCAAACATCTCTAATACACGAGCGCTAGCACCTTACCATTCAGAAAGTGACTCACACCAGTACTGTAACTCGGGTCACATATACAACTTACATAATGTGTGTGTGCCTCACACTACACATCACGGTATCCCCTGTGGGTATGGCACTCTTAGCCAACCACCCACTGTATCATCCATCATCCTGCTTAAAATCTTCATTGCACTTCTTAGACTAACCTGGAGCACAGTATAACCTAACCATCTACATAACCCAACCCAACTCCGTAAGCGAACACACTGTAACTCCCCAATCACAAGAATCGTGTGTATACCTGCCTATAGAGTAATTATACTCCGTATTCAATTATTGTACACGAAATGCATTCTTGGAACGCCAACTGCTCACTGCTAAATATATTCACACACTACCTAACCTAACCGAACCTAACCTACAACTAACCTAACCTAACCTCCCTCAGATGTTCACTCCTACGATAACTCGTGTGCCCTTGATATTAGGTATGTCGGATTCAGTTTTGGAGGGGGAAAAACGGCATTGGTGATTACCATTCGTTAAAATCATCTGTTCATCCAATAACCCACAATCGTGAGCTAAACCCTAACCTAATGTAACGGATTAAAGTATCCTACTACCACCCGCCACACTGTCGCATCCTACACCTCTTACTTAAACTACATGTTCTACTCCTACTTTAGTTTTATGTGAGAAAACGAAATTCTTAATTGGAGTCTCACCGTGTTAAATTGCAAATGGCCTATCCTCATAAACGTAACCTGATAACTCCCGCCATACTCACAAATACCCATATATCGCGAGGACACTAAATATGAGTACAATCCATTACAGAGAGTGTGAGTGCACATAGATACAAGTTTTATCCGAAAAATTTGATCTGCACTCAGTCTCCTGCTTAAGAACGTTATCCTGCCCTCTCCTAATCCCTAACCGTGTAACCGAAAATTAAACCTTACACAGCGCTTCCACCTAAATCCACCAACCTCCCCAAATTGCACTTACACACGTTAGATCTATCACGATGATCTTAGCTAACCACTTTACCTGATTTGTGAACTATATATTACTCGATATTAAGACTTGCTCCAACTAACGGTGTTCTCACTGTGAAAATGAAGCCTAACCTAACCTAAACCCTAACCTAACCACCTAACTACCAGACGTAACCTAACTAACCTCCCCAAATGCAGTACTGTAACTATCGTGATTAGAAGTTGATATCTAACTTTATCAAATCTGCTCATGTGATGCTCTCATAATCACCGCCAGCACTATGACACATCTCAGTTCATATTCGGGCCTTAACTCCTACCCCCCTTTATAGATACAATAACAGCGTACACTAATTACAACTCGAAAGGACAAGATCGCTACACTGCTACCCAAGTGTAACCACACCTTTTTGAAGCCGTTATCCTGAGAGTACTTATCAAGTTTATTGAGAAACGAAATTTTTGGATTGTTTGCTGACTTTACGTCTCCCGGATCACTCCATATCAACACCTCTCTACGCGAACACACACCAGACCGAAACTTAGTAAATCCTACTATCTCTCAACCCTCCACATACAACTATGCCAGGTTTAACCTGAGTGCACAGTGAAGAATTTCATCGTTCGATCGACAATATCGACTACGTATGACCATCGAGAGCCCAGGGTGCTATAGACTTTCTACTCTTTTTCCTACGTTCGGATCCCTAGAGCTAGGTTTGCAACGCTCCTGCTAAAATAAATAACAAGCCTTTCGATCTATGTGCAGCTCGCCAGATGTTTCATGCCTTGCTCCGTCGTCCAAGGCATTCTTCCATGAGTCGTACTAACAACCCAAGTCGATCTACGTCCAGAGTCTACTATGATGTACAATTGATCTCATACATACTCATCCCAACAGACCAGCTCAAGAAGCTACTCCGCCCTTTCATTGACGTTCACCTGGCACTCTTTCCTACTCAAGTGCTAATAGTTAAGTCCGCGAAGTGGCCGTCCGACTTCGACACCGGACTGCATCAACTTAGGACTGTATTGCTCTTACTTTGATCTACTGTGTTTCCCAATCTATTGCTGTTCGCTACTAAATTGGCAATTCGGTGAGTACTAGGACTTACCTCTCCCTGACCTCACTCTCTGGCTCTGATCATCAAATGTATCACATTTCTGAGCCCTAGGCGTACGACACGCTGTGAAGCAATATATACTACCGATTTAGGACTAGCAACCGACGGTTTGCATAGAAGTAGAGGGCAATCGGGAGGCTGGAACACATGCTGCCTACTTAGCGCCCAACTATACTCTCTTTCGTCTCGATTCCTCGCCGTCCGATATCTATGCAGCTCGAGATGCTAATAAGCTTTGTTCCCAGATCACTTGCTGGCTAGTTCTCGTCAGACATTTGGTCAAATCCTTCCACACCAGCTATTTACTATCTGATATTCGCGACGACTCACTTCAACAAGGTCGGTGCTATTGTTGCATACTCTACATCTGAAGTCACGTTATGCCTGAGCACTATACCTGCAATATAGGTATGAACACCGGTTACACAAACCATCTCCTCTTCCATCCTGTTTACCGCTGAATCATAAGACCAATAGTTGCAACGTCATCTCCAGGTTTCTTCTCGTTAATACGCGGGAGAGCAGCTCGTCACTCGCACCCCTCGCTTTCTAAGAGACGTGATCACACCCGATGATGGGCTGAAATTCTTCAGTATGTCGGATGGCTGTATAGATCTCACTCACATTCACCTTTCGTGGACAGATGCGAAGCAGGCTGTCATATGGTCCCGAACGTGCCAAGCATCTGCACATGCCTCAGACCCTACACCGCGAGAAATAATTCACTCACTAACGCTAGCCAACGCCGCAAAGACGCGATATCATAGAAATCTCCATACGCAACATAAAAACGACACTAACACCGGTACTTGTGGCCAAACCTATACGCGGTTATCAAAGACACGTAAATTCAGAACTTAAAAACCCATCCCTACTCACTACTTTCGGACCAATCATTATCATCCAACCATGCATCGTGGAGTGTGCTATATCACAAAGCCATCACCGTTACGGACGCCCTCTCCCTTATCCGCTAACCGCCTACTGATCACTGCTCGTTAAATACTCGGATTCCTGTTTGCGTTCTTGCACCACATAGTCGGATCACGACTGCTGTAGACTAAAGGACCCGACGTGCGCTCAGACGCACTCCCGCCTTCCGACCATGCGTCAATTATTCAGGAAAATATGCCGAATACGAAACAATCCGAGACTCGGACGGCTCTAGACGATAATTGACCATTGCTCAGCCATTCGTCCTTATCTAACATATTAGCTTAACACTAAAACTGGCATATGGCGCATAGGCCAAACACAGTCACTCCCCCACTTCCCTTGGGCGTCTCCTTAAAATCCCAGCACTTGCTACGCACTCTGCTCTTCCTTATGGCTCTATATACATACATCCACTTATCCTTCGCAAGGCCAAGATCCTTTTTCTACTATAACCTCCTCCTTTTCTCATCAGCCGCCCTAAATAGATGAACTTTTAACCCCGCTTTCGGCTCTCCGGATCCACGTGCTGCCTGATCTCCAACAATCACGTCCCTCTCATATCTTTACTTCCATCACACTAACTTTCATATCTCATGCACCATCAATATGATCTTGGTTCCGGATTTCGCCGAACCGGCTCAAAGCGAACATAATTGATCTCTTTTCCTGATTCGCACCAGTCCACTGCGTACCATCTTACTTTTTTCAGCGAAACATACATCCGAAGAATTGAGCAATTATACCGTCTTGGTATGGCATCGCTGCTCATACCAGTACTATTTTCTACACAGCCTGTATACTATATTGCTGCATCTCCTCGTCCTCCCTATTTTACCAATTAGCTCATTAAGACATCTCAGAGCCCTTTTACTACATTGGGGCGGCCTCCTCCATCTCGATTACAATATGAACTAACGCTCAGCGCCCCCGACGCACCTTCGTTCGGCACAAGGCACTTTACGTTACCAGACACCTCTGCTCAATCATCGCAATCAATACTTGCATCATGTTTAAAGTTAACTGCAAGAATTCACCACTACACGCTCATCGCAAACCTTTGCCCATACGGACCCTACATGATAGCTAACTAGACACTCACATACCGTGCCTTAAGCCAACCTCCTTCATAAATCCACCCATCCCATCTCGGCACATACTCAAAGCGATACGGAAGGCATCTCATCGTCTTCTATCATCATACTCGATCAACACGCATCCAATTGCGGCCGTTATGTCACACTGCCATGCTAAGCCATTATGAAACACCTTATCACTAATATTCGGACTAGAGAGCTTATGAAGGGGGAGATAATGGTTTGGTCTCCTACCCGTACGAGCATCACCTGCACCCAAGCTTGACCCATCCCGTCATAGGAAGTACACAGGGGTGTCGCATTTCTGTCTCGATCCCAGCCCACCCTCCTAGCTGCGTTCGCCTCAGATATGATCCATTCTATACTACCGAGCCAATATCTAGCGTGTTCCCCCGTGCATCTTACACGCGTAAGCTCCCCGTCGGGAAACACCCTTTGAAATCTAATCTATTTAAAGCATAAACACAACACCGCTTAACGAACCGGCACTCGCTCTGTTCCTTAATATCTATTAGAGGCCCCGACAACGATACGAGGAACCTCGTCTCTCCCTACCTGATCAACTATAATCTTAGCACAAATTTGACTAACCCCTTTCCAATTCGTCTTAATAATTGTCATTCTCCGCTATCACTCTACGCACTGAACTTCTCATTCGACTCGTCAAGACAGACTGTATCTGAAGGAAGGCTCCACTTCAATTGATTATTGCCAAGTTTTGTACCAATGAGGACAAGTTATAATTAAAACCATAGTAAAGAATTTACTACTGTTGTCTGATTTTGTATATTTGATATTATAGCAATTACACCACACTTTTTTGTACCAGTTAATGAGATCTGTTAGTTGGTTAGGAGAATGTGCAAAATAGCTATAATCACAATTTTTTTCCTTGCATTGTCACCAGTTTATGCTCGCCCCTGACTTCTTTTTTAATAAATTATAAAAGTTGAAGGTTGTGACTTAAGATCTATAAAACCATCTTACACACTCTCTATAGAGAGGCCTCATTTATATGGTAAGGTCAGATGCCATCCATAGTTATTTAGCTGAGATAAATTTTATATATATCTTGCATGAGTTTTTTTTTTTTTTTTTTAAGATGGTCCTTTTAATATGTGAAATTTGGATACAAGTGATACAAATAGAAATCATATTGCATTGTTGGTGCAGCACAGCGAGTGGGACGCACCAGCTGTGTCTGAAATAGGCCCTGCAGGCAAGCCAACTTGCACACTCACTGGAGCAGAGGCCAAGCACTCCCCAAATTCTGCTATAGGTAATTTTGATTAAAAAGCATGAGATGTATATTCGAAAGCCAGTAGTCATGTGAATGCTGCTCTTCATACATGATAAAAGAATGTATGTATATGATTAATTATGTGATTCAAGGGACCTCACTCAGATGGCACCAGGCGTCTTCACTTAGGCAATGTTTGCTGCCTTGGTAGTGTAATAGGGTCAGGTCATTTCTGTACGATAAGTTCATATGGAAATGCAAAATTTGATGGAAAAGTTGCTGGTGGGATAGGGCCTTCAGGCATGCCCACAAGATTGGGCATGGAGTCAGATCACTATCAAATCTAACTGATCATTCTGGCAATCCTGTTCCTGCAGAACCTCATTCAACCCTTGATACTTGTACCGGAACTGTCTCTCTCTCCCCAGCAAACTGCCCAATCGATACTAAAGATTGGTCAGACTTATGGAGAAGACTTATTAGGATGCCTCAAAGACCAAGATGTGAACTCAGTACATTGCTACACTATTCCTCCTAGAGGTCCATGAAAGAAACCGATCAACATTGCCAAAATTACTTTCCATACACATGACCTTCCCTTACGTATCTACATTGGTGGACAATCCCTCCCTGTTCGACCATACCAACCCCCTCCCCATCAATGTCAAAACTGTTGCTTTGAACATCCTGCCAAACACTGCTGTTCCACAGTCCGATGCCCTCTATGTGCCCAACTCGTTCATAACCGATCAAACTGCTCTGCACAAATACGTACATGTGCTAACTGCGTTGGTCCCCATAATGTATTTTATAGAGGCTGTCCCAATTACAAGTTTGAATCTGAAGTAGCAACTCTCAGATACAAAAATGGTCTCACTCTACGTGAAGCCAGACAGGAAGCATGCCGACAAGGTTTCTCTCATACTCCATACTCTAGTAACATCGCTCGCTCTGCCCCTCCCCCTCCACCCCAAGATGTCCCCACTTCTACATTCTACCTCCCTCAGACCAATTCTTTTGCCACTCTAATTCCAGACACCCCAATCTCAACTACAGCTCCAATCTCAACTACAGCCCCAACACCATCCCCTCTTCCTCCCCACACTACCCGCAGTAGACAGACTAAACGTTCTACCCCTTCTTCCCCTACCGCACACTCACCTCCACCTACCTTTACCTTTATTCCTCAGACACCAGTCTCCTCTTCACCCCCTCATAAGAAAACCTTTGTCCCACAAAATTCTCTGACTCCATTGCAGAAACTATGGAAGACATTCAAAGCTATATGCTCGAGACACAAATTTCCATAACTCATGCTTCCTACACAGTTGAAGTGATTGCCGATACCGATACCTCTCCTACTCATATTCCCCCTACACCCCTTCCTCCTACCCCTTCTCAACACAACCTAACCCCCTCAATTCCGTCCACCACCGATATTCATCCTCCTGATATCCATCCCCCTGATATCCATCCCCTCTTACTCATAGCACCCCTACACCCCTACCTCCTAATCCCTCCCAAGACAACACATCCCCTTCAACTCAAACTATCCATCCTTCCGATATCCATCCTCCTACTACTAATATTCCCCCCACACCACTTCCTCCTACTCCCTCCCAACACAACCCACCCACTTCAACTCCAACTATACGCACATTCTCCCTCCCTCCATCCCCTCTATCATTTCCACTTCCTCCCGGATACACACGGGAATCATTCATGTCACGACAGTGCCCTTCCCCAGATTCCCTACCTCCTGATACCCCTCCTTTACACCCCCCCCCCGATTCCTACATTGGAATATTCACGGTTTCTGTTCTCACAGACCAGACCTACGTCATATCCTTGCTTCTTATAAGAACCTGTTCTCTTTCCTCAGATACATGAATATCCTTCCCTTGATCTAATTCCCTGACCTAAACCACCATAACCCTTTCCCTCATCAAACCCCTTACCCATCTTCAACTTTCCAACATTACTCTAGATATTTGATGCATAGCAACTATCACCTGACATCACCCTTTACTATACCTTCCTATAGTGCTATATGACCTTAGATGTTTAGCACATATATTTCGCTTTTAACCATTAACTAATTAACTAATTTGATGGAGAGAATGTGGTCTCGCCAGGATAGTCTGGAGTCGAAAATTACTCCAAGAAACTTTCCCAAAGAGCGGTATTGTAGAGGAGTGCCGTATAAGAAGAGGGGAGGTTGGGGTTTTGCACGTTTGCGTGAGAAGAGGATAGAAAGGGATTTGATGGTGGAGAAACGAAAGCCTTGATTATTGGCCCAGGAAGATGCTGATGATATTGCTGACTGAAGGAGTTGTTGGAGAGTGTGTATGGATGGACTGGAGGCATAGATGATTATGTCATCAATGTAAAGTGATGATTGGGTCCCTGGTGGTAATACTGATAATAATGTTTACAGGTATAAAAAATAAGGTAGTGCTGAGGACACTGCCTTGTGGGAAGCCTTCGATTTCAGGGTAAGAGGATGAAGTGGAAGAAACAATTTTGACTTCAAAGGTGTGATTGGAAAGGAAAGATTTAATAAATACTCTCATGTTTCCGCGTACGGCTATCATATGCTTTTTAGGTCGAAGAATACTGCTATGGTGGATTCATGGCGTGCAAATGCGGATAATATATAGGTCTCAAAATGAGCAAGGGAGTCTGCTGTACTTTGATATGACAGAATCCGAACTGTGAAGAAGAGAGAAGGGCATTTGATTCTAGATACTACATTAGTCGTAAGTTTACCATTCGCTCTAGTAGCTTGCATGAGCAGCTTGTTAGAGCGATGGGGCAGTAATCTTATTGGTGGGTACCTGACTTATTTTGTTTTAAGAATGGAAGAACGAGGGCTTCGTTCTAGTGAGGGGGGAAATATCCTGTTGTCCAAATTTGGTTATAAATCTTTAAGAGAAAGGATAAAGAGGACGATGGGAGGTGTTTGAGCATACGGTAAGTGTATACCATCAGGGCCCTCATGGGTATTGCGGCATGATTGTAAGGCAGTGTGTAATTCTGAGGAGGGAAAGGGAGTATTATATGGTTCATCTGAAGAGAGGGAAAATGTGATAGGAGTTCGTTCTTTGGTGGTCTTAATGGAAGCGATATTTAGAGAAAGATGAGAGTCGCTACTAACTTGGCTGAAATAACCACCTAGTTTATTAGCAACTTGGAGAGGATCTGATATGTGGGTATTTCTGATATAGAGGACTCGAGAGAATGTTTGCCTGATATTTTGTGAATGCGTAGCCAGATAGCTGATACAGATGTGGATGTGACTGAGGAGACGTGTGTTTTCCAGCTCGTTATTTTACTATTTCGTATTGTACATCGCAGATGGGCCAATGCTTTTTTAAAGGATATAAGAGCAGATAGTTGGTATGCAGTGTCTCGTTAATATCTGTAGGTATTCCACGCTGTACGTTTTTGACGGAGCACCTTAGTACAATCTGAGTTCCACCATGGAACCAATTTAGACGTATAACATCTAGTGGTTTGGGGAATGGCTGTGTAGGCATCTCATAAGACATGTGTTGAAAACATCTGTATTTTGTCTGAAATGGATGATAATGGAGATGGGTGAGTTATAGTAGCATGAGAAGTGAAAGTTTGCCAGTCAGCTCTATTAAAGTACCATCTTGGGGGGGTTAGGAAGTGGGATATATGAAGTAGGAGTAAGGAGGGTCGGAAAGTGGTCACTATAGGGGTATTGGTCTAGGACTGACCAATGATAGTCTAAGTGAAGAGAAGGAGAGCATAGAGAGAGGTCTAGGCATGGAAAGATTGAGTACGCATGTCAAAATGTGTGGAGCAGTCAGAGTTAAGGATAATGAGGTCAGTTGTGGAAAGGAAATAATCTAGGGATCTACAACGAGAGGTTGTGGTGGTACCACCCCAGTGTGTGACGGCAGTTGAAATCAACTGTTATAATGAAGGGTGGTTGTAGTTGAGAGAGTAAGGTTTTGAAAGCATTAATGTTAATAGAAATAGAGGGGGGGAAAGTAAACTAAAATAACTGTAATCCATTGTTGGAGAAAAATAAAAATAATAGTGCAAGGGATAGTGGTTTGGATAGAGGGTCTAGTATATGCAGTTTTTGATGAATTAGTATTGAGGATTGAGTGATAGAGTGAGGGGATAATATAAAGTGATAATTTGGAATTGGTACGGGGGGATGTGTTAAGGTGGTTTCTTGTAGACACATGATGGATGGGTTGTAGGTAGATATGAGATATCGGAGATTCTGAGAGAACGGAAGCCTCAAATGTTCCACTGTGGTAAAGCCATGATTAATCGAAGGGTGATTGCAATAGGTATGGTTGTCTTAATAGTAGGGGATTAGGTATCTAAGGGTTGAGGTAAAGGATCAGGAGTAGGTGAAGGAGCAGTGTCCTGGGGTTCAATAGGGAAGATGGGGTATTGCAATAGAAGAGATTCACGTGTGTATCCAGGGGGGAGTGGGAGGGATAGTAGGGAAGGATAGGGTTTTGATGGGGGTTTTTGGTTTAGGTGGTTGAGAGGATGTTTGTGTAGACACATGGGGTTTTTGAGGGGGGTGACTTGGGTGGTTGACAAGATGAGGTATGTTAGGAAGGGGTAGGGGGATATCAGGAGGAAGAGGATGGATGTCTGTAATCACTCTGATTGTAGGTCGAGTGGAGATAGAGGTATTAGAGGGTGATTGAGAGGGGGTGTTACTTTCTTGGGTTATGTTCAGGGAAGGTAGGGTTTTTGGTTTGGGTAAGGGTGGGGGAGTGGATAGGGTGTGTTGGGAAGGTGTAGAAGGAAGAGGGGTTGGGGGGATGTGAGGAGGGTGAGGATGGATTCCGGTAGTCACTTTGAATGCAGCTTTGAATGCTGAGAGAGACAAACTTTTTTTTGTCATAAATAGAAAGTCTCTGTCTTCAAGGGTTTCTAGAGGGGAGTTGGGTAGGGATGTTTGGGAAATGAAGGATCTTTTATGAGAAGAGTGGGTAGGTATTTGAGGATATGAAAATGTAGTTGAAGGTGTGTATGAGGTAGGTGAAGATGGGGTAGGGCATTTAGTTTGTGTACTGCAGTATGTGAGGAGTTGAGGAGTAGGTATAGGGGTTGTAGACATTGGAGTATCTGGATTTAGGATGGAAAATGGGTTTGATTGGAAGATAGGGGTTGAGGTGGTAGGGTAAGGAGTAGGAGGAAGATGTATTGTTGAGGATGTAGAGATAGTCTGGGTAGAGGGGTGGGAGAGGGGTAGAGTATTGGATAGTACTGGAGTAGGGTCTGATCGAAAAACCTCCTGCTTCTTGCCTGGCTTCTCGTAGGGTAAGGCCGGGTTTGTATCTGAGGACTGCTACTTCCGATACAAATTTGTAGGTAGGGCAACTCCTATAAAATACATTATGCGGGCGACTACAACTGGCACATGTACGAAATTGTGCAGGGCAGTTTGCACGGTCGTGACCAGGTAGGGCACATATTGGGCTGTGGAGCAAGTGCTTTGCAGGGTGGCTGAAACGCCAGCATTTCTAGCATTGCCGGGGCGGAGGTCGATATGGTCTGACTTTAAGGGAAGGTCATGTCTACAGAAGGTAATCTTGGCAATATTTGTGTGGAACTTTCAGCAACCTTTTTGAGGGATTGTGTAGCACTGTGCTGATGTTGCATCATATTCTGTAGTAAATCTAGCATTCTTCACAATCTGACCATTCCCATTATACATAGGGCATTTATTCGGAGGAATGGGAACCATTCCTGTACAATTATTAAGGTAGGAGTGGGGTTGTACAAGGATAGGTTTACCAGTGAGGTCAGCCAGGTTCGATATTGCACGGGCTTGACTCAGATTCAACTGACATGGCGTGAGCGATCAGAATGGTTGCGGAAGTGGATCTTGCCAACTTGTTTTTGAAGGTATTTTTAGAAAAGTAAGGTATTGTCCGAGTACTGGGCTGTAAAGGGAATCAAAAAATCTATCCCATTTGGCTGGGCCAAACAGTGCATTCAAAATTGTTGTAGAGGTGGGAATTGTAGAAGGATGAGGTCGAGAGGCGGAGGGTGTGGTGTGGAAAGATGTAGTGATGTGTTATGGGGTGGGGGGCAATAGGGTTGATGAGTTATGAGGGTGTAGAAAAAGGTATTTGAGTAGGATATGGTGTAAATGACATTAGGGTTGAGAGAGGTGTGTTTGGAGGTTGGGTTATCAGGGTAGATGGCTCAGGATGGGTAGGTTGTTGGTAGGTGTTGTCGATGGAGGGAGTAGAATCAGTGGTCGGAACCGTGGTCAAAGGGGAGTCAGGGGTTGGTAAATCATTGGGTGTCAGAACTAGGGAGATTTGATAAAGGGGCAAGCCATAATGCCTCTAATAGGGGTACAGAATCTTGATTACTGGCCATGGGAAGCATGAAACAAGTGGGGATGAGTAAAGGTCCACCCCTCAGAGTCCCCATGAGGTGTATGGGCTAGACAACTACCAAGGGAATACCGTGCCCGTGGCTCCCTGAGGGGGTTCACGACTGGCAGGAAGAGAGCTTCCTTTCAACACGGCATATGAAGAAAAGTCTATGCAAAATTTGTTGAGTCAGGTGCTGAGACCCAAGTTAGGGGTGATTAGGCATCAGTCTCTCCACATGAGCATGTGGATGGCCATACTAGCAGCAAAAAACTGGAAATGGATTCTTGAGTTCCTGACTCAAGAATGCATCGTCATATTTTGCAATAGGCAACATTTGGTTATTAAGCCTAGGCTTACTGGTAAAAGTTTTGGCACATGCACAAGTGCTTTATGTAGTACATCTATCAACTGTTACCAATTCTTGTACTTTGTAAATTATAGGTTGAATACAGACCTATTTAGGATGCAAGGATGTTATGTTTGGGTCTTGGGTTCACAAGATACTCTTGTTTTGGTTTGGGACAATTCACATACATTCGCAATTTTGGTTCTGATATAGGGCATGAAACTCTAGATTTCCTGTATTATTTATTATGAAAATGATTTATGACTGTACACACACTTACGCATAGCTTTAAGGAATGTTACACTTCACCCTAAACTCATTTGTGAAAATACATTCCTCATACCGGTAACACGTGAATTTGAACCCAAATAGTAATTACAAACATACTATATGGCAGCATAGTACCGAGTTACAGCTGCCAAAATGTCTGCAGTTACCGTGCTTCCTATTCAGGAAATGAAAAATGGAACATTTTCAAACATTCAAGCCTCTAACATACTTAGATGGGCACTAAAGTGAATATTCACCTAAATATGGAACACCCAGTACATTGCAAGGATGGACAAACACGCCTTACATTCAACAAATGATGCATGAAAGGGCCTGACAGTTAGGTAAGATTCATACCTCATAAATAACCCAATGCCCATATTCAGTGTATAAAGTCAAACCAAAGATTTTGGCCATATAATCAGATTTTCAACTAAAAAAATAAATGTTTACAATTCATCGTGCATCTCTTCAACTTCCCCAGCATCCTCCTCCTCTCCTCTTCTCTCCTCCAATAACTGTTCTTCTTCCTCATCTTCCTGCTCTTCAATCTCTGGTTCCTCCTCAACCTGTTCTGTCAACGACACACCAAGTGTCTGTCGCATCATCTCTTCTACAGACTTGGCAAAGTGAACGGTATCTTTCAGCATGTAACCAGACCTCAGAGTGGCTGGAAGAGAAGAAGTTTGTTAGTGTTTGGAAAATTCATGACATTTAAAAATGCTTCAGCCTTAGTAATTGGTCTTGTAAAAAACAGCTGCCTTAATACCTAACAGTTAAATATACTAATGATTAACTTTTATTAAACAAGGTCCATCTTTGTCTTGGTACACTTGATATTTTCAAGCAATCTTTTTACTCATCAAAAGGACCACTGTAAAGGTTCTCCTCTTACCTGTATGATACATCATCAATGCAATGTTCTTTGCTTTAGCATCATTTGGGTCATCTTCAACACGTCTCAAAAGTTCCTTGACAAGTGGATGTCTAGGATTTATTTCCATGGTCTTCTTCTGGCTGAGATAATAGCTGTAAAATTGATTTTTGTTAGTAAAGAAAAAAAAAATCTAAAAAGCCAAATAAAGAAACCTATAATCATTTTAAATATTTGTAAGTACACAAGTAAACCACCAACTCCTTAGAAGAATTCATAAACCTTTAAATTAAGACAAATGTAGTATTAAAATTAATTTGAGATGGTGAAAGGAATCTGGCAAAAATCTAATATCAAATTTACTTCACTTAAACCTATATATGCTTGCTAATTCATGCAACACTGCACATCAAACTCAAAGGTAAACACATACAAGCATAAAGTTTATAAAACTACCTTATCAGTATACGGTTCAAATAATGACAATATTTAATAGGTTTCAATCAAAAGAAAATGTATGGATGCTTAGGCACAATGCCTCTTCAAGTTGCGCACATAAACATGCAGAAAAACTAACATTATCAGGTGTTACTAGCAGATGCCTTACAATAAAAAAAGTTGATTGTTTGTCAGCTTAAAATTGTTTCTGGTCTAAGACATCCAAAAATTATATCTGAAGTTACAAATAAAATTATCTGAAGTTTCCCCAGTGTGAAAACTTTCTACTTACTCCCTCTGCACATCATTTGCCTTGGAATGCGTCTGCGAGGTTACAATACGCTGCATGTTTCCTGTCCAACCAAATTTGGAGGCAACAAGGGCACATGGGGTTTCCAACAGCCTCTCTCCAACTTCAGCTTTCATGATCTAGACAAAAAATCTAGTCAACACACATTGGGACTTTGCTTCATAGTGTTAGTAAACCCTCAACCAATCGACAAACCACAAATGCCATGCCTCCAAAACACCTTCTTGGCCTCTTACCTTCTCTCTGAACGAAGAGCAAATTCAAAGGTGAATCAAGCAAAAGGGTTCCCAGTTTTATCTGGACATGCAAGTGGAAGCAGACAAACGTGAGGGATAGAACACGTGGGGGGAAAAATCTACACCCATGCAAATAACTTACTCCCTGTGAGAATCATGAGATTTCTGATGTGCATTAGATACTGCCAGGCGCTCCATGTTGCCTCCACCCAAACATGCTTGCAACTAGTGCACATGGCGAGTCTGTTAAACGCTCCGAAACTACGGCCTTTAAAACCTGAGGTTATCAAGACATCTATGAATTAACAAGTTTTCCTATGCATTTCAGGACTTTTCCTTATACCCAACAGCCCCTCAAGTACTTTCTTACATAATGTCTGGGGTATTAAATTCATTCAGTTTTTCCTGTTCCAATGTTCACCAAGCATTCAAGTGAAGGTTTCCTGCAAATTCCCAAGTATCAAAAGATAGTCAAGAAACCATTCATCTAAGCCGATTGCCTTTATAGGTAGAATTAGGATATATGCACTCTAAAAGACCAAAATATGAGAAACTGCATTCACTTATAAGAAATCTGACAAGAAATTTAACCTACACTTGGATTAGTGCCAATACAAATACTTTTAAGTGAGAATGTGAATGGGAATGCATTTAATACATTTACACCATGCTTTATCCCAAATTGTCTACTGGTGACACCTTTTTTGGTTAGTACATAAAACCAGAAGATAGAAACCCCAACAAATTGCTTACAATTAGTTCCTCAAAATATTGCTAACATATATCAGTTTGTTTTATTTCAGTATATCATTTATCAAAATATGGAAAATTCTAAAAACTGCCTACATCATCCTTCAGAGCCTCTTCACTAAGCCACTTGGTCAGAGGCTCAAATTGCTTCTTTGTCTCCTCCAAGCGTTCCTTGGCTGCCTCCCCTTCATTGATGGTTAGGCCTTCCTTGGCTACATTCTGGAACTTTTTGCCCTCAAACTCAGGGATGGCATTTATAGCATACTCATCAATGGCCTCCGTAAGGTACAACACCTCGTAACCTTTCTTGAGAAGACGCTCAACAAATGGCGAGTTCTCAACCTGAAATCAAATTTAAAACATGACGGCCAGAACAAGTTTTTAAACAAGTATCCCATTCAACTTTTAAAAACATTTCTAGCTTTTACTTATATTACAACTTGCCTCACTCTGACTGGCTCCTGCCATGTAATAGATGTGTTCTTGCTTCTCACTCATACGCTCAACATACTCAGCCAGGGAAGTAGCCTTATCTTTGCTTGCAGACGACAAGAATTTCAGCAGTTTTGCCAGGCGGGTACGGTTGGCCGAGTCTTCAATAACACCAAGCTTAATACTGAAAAGAAAATGCAAATCACCAAACTTTAGCTTACTCAACTACCTTAAAAAAAAAAAAGGATTTCCTGTCAGTTACCATACCAGTTACCATAAATGTAATACAAATTCTAAACCAGGGATGATGGATCTTTATAGCTTACTTGGTGGAATACTCCTTCCAGAACTTCTCATATTCTTCTGGCTCCATCTTCTTGAGCATGTCCAAAGTCTTGCGGACAAGCTTCTTCTTAATGACCTTGAGGAGCTTATGCTGCTGAAGAGTTTCTCGGGATACATTAAGGGGGAGGTCATCAGAGTCCACCACACCATGGATGAAACTCAGGTAGTTTGGCATCATGTCCTACAAGAAAATATTTTTACAGTGGCTTTATAAAACAAGTGATCATTGAATATAAAAGTACATGCATTAATCCTTTGGTTAATGTTACCAAGAGCATCACAGAAAGAGCATAATGTACACTGCCATCTTATAGTGCACAAGAAATAGTCAAACTGGTACATCTGCTTCAGCTTTGTATTTACTGGAAAATGAAAAATATCCATTGCATATTACAACACCCTAACAGCAAGAGTTCTTAATATAATACTTCTAGAAATTGGTACAAAGTGCTAGTAATGGGGAGGGGGGGTACAGGAGGCTTGTCCTCCCTGTCTTGGAAATAGAAGGTAGGAACAGTTAGGTCAGGGTTTTTGATACCCTGGTTTTGGGGACTTCAACTCTGGAGGGCACCTCACTCTTGATAAGAAATGCCAATCCTTTCACCATACCTGGAAATCATCAGTGATGAACACACGACGAACATAAAGCTTGATGTTGTCAGTCTTGGTTCCATATTTGTTGAAGGATTCCGAAGGCTGAACTTCAGGGACGAACAACAGGGACTTGAAGGTCACTTCTCCTTCAGCCACAAAGTGAGTCTTTGCCAAAGGCTCTTTGGTATCTTTGCTCAAGCTCTTGTAAAATTCGTTATACTCTGCATCTTCAATCTCGGAAGGTCTAAGGGAACAAGATTAATTTTCAGCTTTACTTCGAATCTCACTACCACATGACAAGGAAACCAAATATATGGCTAGAACTACCAAGAGGTTTTACATGCTTAACTAGTTTGGTACATTTTAAACTTACTTCCTTGTCCAAATGGGTTTAGCATCATTCACAAGATTCCAGTCCCAAGTGGTTTTTGATACCGTCTTTGTCTTTGGCTTTTCTTCCTTCTCTTCTTCCACCTTACCCTCTTCATCCTCTTCAACCTGCAATGATTATTCACATAGTACTTGTCTTCAACCAATACAATTGTATGAACATAACTGTATAGTATGAAATATCCCAACCCCAACCTTTAATTAGCTATATATTCCAATCACATAGCATTAAAGATGTTGAGAAAGAATTTCTCCAGTTCTCATATGTACACTACCTTGTCCTCATCAGATTCAGCTTCAGCTTCAGCCTCATCTTCATCTAAAGGCTCCTCTACCTCCTCTGTCTTTGACTCCCACAGGTAAATGGGGAAGTTAATGAACTGGGAATACTTCCTCACCAAGCTCTTTACAGTGTCAACCTCCAAGAAGTCATAGGCCTCTTCCTTCAAATGCAGAGAGACTGTGGTACCTGAAGGAAAAAGAAAATTGATACAAGCATTCTTTGCTTTGTTTATAAAGTTAACATGTAACAGTCAATATATAAATCTTACTTCCATATCACTTCAAATAAGTTACCTCGCTTTAGGGTGTCTCCACGAGGATCTTCAACAACAGAGAACTCAGCAGAGTCAGATTCCCACACATGCTGTTCATCAGCATTGTTTTTACTTGTAACAACCACTCTGTCAGCTACAAGGAAGGCCGAGTAGAAGCCAACACCAAATTGCCCAATTAGGTCACTTGTCTGAAAAATCAATATCTTCAAGTAAAAAGGAAGAATGACAAGATATGATTAAATGATTACCCTTGGATCCAGGTGACAACCAGAAAATTTAGCTGAAGGCCAAGTGACATGAATATGCCATCATGGAAAAATTTGACCAGGCCAGGGTGACCAGAATTCACCACAAGTGCACAAAGATAACGGAAGGCGATTAAGATTTAATGACCATTTAATAGGGGTCACTTGCATCATTTTGTGCCAAAATGGGCAGCAAGGCACCCAGATCCAATGGGTTAAACTATGTTAAGGGCAAAATTTTTTAATTTGGCTTGAAAAACAACGGACTACATTCACAATTGAAAAGTTCAACAACATAATACATGTCTATTTTAGTCCTTACTTTATACACATTAACATTAACAAAAAATATTTATAACTGAATATACCTCATCTGCATTATCAGACTCCTGTAGTTTTGAGAAAAATTCTGAAGTTCCAGATTTAGCAATTGTTCCAAGGTTATTGACTAAATCTGCCTTTGTCATGCCAATACCACTGTCCGTAATATGAAGTATATGGTTGTCCTGCAAAGAAAGATCTTCGTTAGAAAACTTTATAATCTTTATAACTTGCACAGGTCTTTCAGTGTTATGTTAAATGTGCTAAAATCATTGATGCACAAATGACATACCTTGTCTGCTTTTATTCTGATGGCCAACTCTGGATTAGTACTCAGCTGATCCTTGTCTGTCAGTGACAGCAGACGGATTTTGTCAAGTGCATCAGAGGCATTGCTGATCAACTCCCTCAAGAAGATCTGAAAGGAATAATCTATGAAATTGACACCCAAAAAAGACAAGTAAAACCTCATTACAGTAGTTATGATTGTCAAATTCAATAAATATCCCTCAATTAGGTTTTTCTTACCTCCTTGTTTCTGTACAGAGAATTGATAATAAGCTTCATCATCCTGTTGACTTCTGCTTGGAAAGCATGCTTTTCTGCTTTCTCCCGCATTTCTTTGATCTGAAAGACATCTTTTATTAAGCTCTGAACACCACAAACCTTTTGCTCTTGTTTCAAATCCAGCCTAATGATACCCTATTTTAAAGTGTTCAAAAAGATGTAAACCTAAGTATAAAGTATCACCATACAAATTCTTATTTTAAACTTACTGAACAGAAGACTAACAAAACCTATAATCAACCTAATTATCTTACTGAATTTATAAGCAGCAATACACAAATTCCATTTCATTGATTTAGATTAAGTGTACATGAATTTAATCTTAGCGCAAATTTGTCATACCTTCAACCTAATTTACATGAATTTTCATTAATTTCCCCTTAAATCATCCAATCTAGTCCAACAGGTGTTTAAACCACACTTAAGCCTGAATGTACCCAGAATGCACACCTGTCCTTACACCAGACTACACTATATACCTATCACATCCATTTCACACAACACCCATTACTATGCACCACTCCTAATATCTCACCTGTGCTACATTGAGTCCGTCCAGCTTGATGGCCTCCTCTTCACGGGCCACTACATTATCATCAGTACGGGAGCCTTCCACTTCAGCCCCAAGATCAGCTTCAACTGTGCCTGGACTCTCCACATCCTCGGCTCTTGTTCCTCCTAGTAAGCAATGCGTGTAGGGTCATAAGTGAGGTCATATGCCAAGCATTCCAAAGAATATGGCAGCCACAATAGCAAACAATTAGATTATGGGAAATATCTAGGTTAATGTTATTGGGAGCAAACACTCAGAGCATAAGAAACTACAACAAACAGCTGCAGCAGCCTTATTTACCCACAAAATTACAAAATGTTTTCTGCATATCACCGCTCAGACTCCGTCCACAACATCCTCACATAGCCATAGTTCTTAATGTTCTTAGCACAAAGAGCTAATAAAGGGTGGGTATATGGTGGGCTTGTCCCCACATCTCACAATTATATAGAAGGTAGGAAAGAGGTTTCGGGTTTTGGATTCATATACCCTGGTTTTGGGACAATCTCTGGAGCTTGCGCCACTCTCGGTAACAAACACTATTTTGGCAAGTCTTACCAAGAGCAATGCACCCTCCAGAGGCAAATCTGAAATCTAGGGCATCATGAAAACTCAAAAACCCAACATAACGTTCTACCTTCGATCTATTCCTAGACAGGGGAGCTCACAATTTGTTCCAACTTACAGAAAACAAACATTATGATCTCCGGCTCTGAGGGTGTTGTGGATTTTGTCAGGTAATATTCTGAGAATATTTTTATTTCACAATAAATGTGGCCTCTGCAGCTGTAAAATCTTAAACTATATTTGTGCTCTGTAAGATAATGGTGTCCATTTCCCTGTCACAGGTAACATTATACCAATTAGGACAATCACTTTGTAAACATTACCAATACTTTTGCAAATTATATAAAAGACATTGCAGCTTTGACAATTGAAAGAAGGAATAATTGCAAGATTGAATGGCTGTGTGAAACAAAACCATTCATGCATATATCCCATTTACATTTGAACATGTTTGTTCATAATTGGAATGGCTTCATCTACATTACACAATTCCACAGCAAATGGTTGTATGTGGGCCACAGGAATGATTTTCCTACATCCCTTCGTCATCAATGAATCAAACACCTATACGAGTCCCATGGACAGGTTACGGTATTTTACGAAGGCAATTCACCAGAGCTTCATTTGCCAAGATTACTGGACTAATAGGGAGCACAAATGAACCTGATAATTCGTAAATTTAGAACATTTGCTCAAATAATACGGTCATACCAGGAAAAAAGTAGATGCACATTCATTCCATTGATGGTATTGCAAGAAAACCTACAGTCGAAAAAGTACTTTGCTCATCCCTTTAACAGCATTCCTCCCCAACCCTAGGTAATTACTTCAAATAAAGCATCAAGTGTTGCAGAGGATAGAGGGTTGCAAAAGGGTCTCCATAACATCACCTCGAGCT
>NW_020871259.1:606274-616274 GCF_003789085.1 Penaeus vannamei
AGAGACTGCTTCACCTGCCTCTACAACAGAGTGAACATGCTTTTCACCTACCAATAACTTTGTTGGCATACAAATAAATGAAATTTTCAAATCTTTAGCACCCACAGTTAACAAGACAACCTAAAACTGCCCCACAACCAGATCTGTGAGACAAGCTTTTTATTCATGGTTACCTTTCAATCTGTTGTAAGGGCATTTAAAAAATATATTTGAATATTGATATTGATAGCTATTATTTACCATGTTCAAAAAAGATAATGGAGCCTTGTCATTATGTACATGGTAATGGTGCACATTCTTTGGGATGAGGAAAAATTATCACTAATGCCTCTGGTAATTATGAAATGTTATCTTAGAATGTACATATGGATATCTATTCTCACTAATTGCAGAACTTGCCAAAAATAAAAAATATAACTATAAAAAATATCACAAATAAACACGGATAGAACTATCTTTACATGTAGAAATATCCCTGTCTTAATACATAAAAAATAAATGACAAAAAAAATTAAGTGGAAAAATGATAGAACCCTATACACACACGCACACACACACACTTGAAGACTCCTGAGCCTTTTGAAGCATGCTTATTCCTAAAAGAAAACTTAGGTTTTATTTACAGCTTGTTCATAATATTAAATCCACGCAATCTTTTATTGATCAGCATATGCCTTGTATCATTTCAATTTCTAACAGGTTTGATCCCCATGATCGTTGACCATTAACAAGATCATATATTTTGAAATATCAAAAATGTCTAGCTAAAAACATCTACTTTGAGTTACACAAGTTAATGACAAAGTAGTACTGGATATATAAAGAAGCTGGAATCCACTGTGTCAATGGTCAACTGGCCTGTATACAACAAGTAACATCAGTTCTGCACTGGTGCATTGTAACAATTATGGCATTGATCTGAAATAACTAATATCACATTTAATTCATAGTTGGTGCTGGATAATTCTCTAATCAATTCACTTCCTTAGTTGCAACAAATGACTGGTAAGTCGGTGTGATTGCGGGCAATGCAACATCATTTTACATTTTCAAGGTGAGTAAATCCTACTGAAATAAATAAATACTCCATCCTGAATCTCAATAAATATCTTATCTTCAATTACCACTCAGTGATGTGGTCTGGCTTCTCTCCACCACTATATTTCTTCCACATACGCCCAAAGAGACGTTCTAGATTGGTTGCATATGTCTTGCAATCAAACAGAGGGGAGTCGATGCGAGCCTTCCATACTTTAGCTCTCGTGGCTTTTAGGCTGGGGAGAAAAAGGTCATGTTGTAACTGAGCACTGCAAAGATTTCACTTTATGTATATAACAATAGCAATTTCACTTAAACTCAAGTTGATGTAACAGATTAAGGTCTCCCCCCCCCCCCAAAAAAAAAGAAAATACTTACTATTCACGATCATTCCCTAGTTTACAGGCAATGTCCTCATACTCCTGTCTGGTTTGTGCTACAAGCTCTGGACACCCTAAGCAGTGGAGTTGGGAAGCTGCAACTCTGGATGCCAAGGTTTCTCCAGACAGTGTAATCATAGGAGTACCTGCCCACAAAACGTCCATACCTGGAAAGCAAAAAAGTATATTTTTTGTATGCATACAAATGTTGATTCTATACAACCCTACATTATTGACATTCTGGAAGAAAATGGATTTAATAAATACAGTTTTAAAAAATTAACAAGTGAAAGTATGGCAAAACACCAAAAAGAAAAAGGTATCAGAAAATTTCCTAATCAATAAAAATAATGAAAACAGTACTTAATGCCTCTTTTAGGTGAGACAAAATGAGTGACCTGAGCATAAGTAGAGTGGAATAAAAGGAAGAATAAAGATGACAATGAAAAAATATAAACTAATCAACAAAACACTAAACCTAGTCACTTGCCCCTATTCAATGTTAGCATCAACTTACCTGTCGTGTGTCCATTACACAAGGGAGTATCTAAACACACATCAGCCAGCTGCCCTCTGCGTACATGTTCTTCTTTAGCAGCTACATTAGAAAATATGATCCTTCCAGCACCAACGCCCAGTTGTTGTGCTTGTGCTAGGATATTAGCTTCTCCATGAGCTGGGAACCGCAGGAGCCATACAACTGACTTTGGTACACGTTTCAAAATCTGCAACAATAAGAGAGGAGGGTTTAACTTTGTTATAGTATAAAATCAATCTAAACTTACAAATACAAAATATTCTTTGTGTATGCCTATAGTCATCTTGATACCATACTCACATTGCACCACATCTGTAGTGTTGAAGGATCAATCTTGTACAACTGGTTGAAGTTACAGTAAATGACTGCATCCTCTGGCAGGCCATACTGCTTCCGAGTGGTTACAAGGATGTTCTGTGGTGGTTCCTCTCCAGTGGCAGCTTTGTTGTTCATTTGTGTTGTGGCCAGTCCATTCTGCACAAGCAGCCCATTAACTGTTGCCTGTACCTGGCCAGCTTGGATCATGCTCTGTAAAAGAATGAGAAAAATATAGTAATGATGTAATGGTTCAACAAGATCATAAGATGATAAAATTACAAAATTTTATGACGGAAATACCACAAGAACCAGTCCTCACCTCAATTGGTGCTGTGCTGGGCAGCTGCGCTACAGTAACAGCAACCTCTACTGATTCCTTAGTAGTTGCTGGATTTACTACTTCCTTAATCGTCATCACTTCTGCACTCTCAATCACTGGGCTCAAATCAGTCGTATTGATGAGTGCTACTGTGTCCTTGATGCCTTCATTGTTTAACAGCTTAGGGTTGTCCTTTCATAGGTGAAACAAATATAAGTTAGGAATCTAATTTCTACAAATTCTGATGTGAAATAACAAGGTAATATATTTCAATGTTACAAGGCATCATTTACAGTGTAAGAGCTGGAAGAGCCAGCTTTGCTACTTACAACAGACTCAATTAGAACCCTCTCCTTCAGGTGTGGGAACATGTGTTTGTGGTCTCCAACAAAGAATGTATCTGGCATGAAGGCAAGTTTTTCACTGTATTGTGTAGCAAGCTTCATAGGTGATGTGATTCGGTCTGTGATGAGGTAGTCCATGAAGGGGGCACCACTTGTGCCAGGGTAACCAAGCCACATCACCTGCAGATCAAATTAATTATAAATTCCATCTTACTTTGCTCTTATCATTATTGCTTTCCATGAGCTGAATAACTGTATTCTGAATAAAGACTCAGTACTTTGTTTTCCAAGTTAACAATCAAAATCAAATTCACTAACAAAATGAGTTAAATATAAATTAAAAATCTAAAATAAACACTATCCTCAATAACTTGACCTTTGCATTTTGTGCCAAAAGCCTGAAATTCACACTAACCTGGACAGGGGCAGGACGCAGAGCAAAGATCTCATTGCGAGCACCCTTGGTATATCCATTCATGTTGACAAGAATGTGAATGCCATCCTGGTTGATGCGATCAGCAGCCTTGCCATTGCAGGGAATCTGAGACAGGTCAATGAAGTGCTCTGCCTCTCGGGTGATCTTACTCCTGCAATGTCAATGTAAGTGAAAATCAGAATAAAGAGTAGCATACACACAGACACACAAAAAAAGAGACAGACAGACAGAAACATAAACATGCACGCACGCACGCACGCACACACACACACACACAAAAAACAAACAGACACACGGATGCACCCACACGTATGTGTATAAAATGTACATATACATATATATATATATATATATATACATATAATATATATATATATATATATATATATATATATATATATATATATATATATATTATATATATGTATATATATGTATGTATGTATGTATGTATGTATGTATGTATGTATATATATATATATATATATATATATATACATACATACATACATACATACATATACATACACATACATACATACATACATACATACATACATACATACATACATACATACATACATACATACATACATACATACATACATACATACATACATACATACATACATACATACATACATACATACATAAACATACATACATATCTAAATACATACGTAAAAGTTACCCCTAAGTTACACCCCTGCAAAAAGCAGAACAAACCTTAGTAGACATAGCATCAGGTGAATGATTACTCACCTGAATGTGGTCCCATCATCTGGGCTAAGAGCATAGCAAAAGATCTCAACACGGCTCTTATCATGTAATCCTGGGATGCTCTGCATAAGGTGAGATGTAGGATGATTCCCAAAGTCTGAGGAGACATAGCCAATGCGGATACGGCCATCTGAGGTCAGCTCTGATGGGTACTTGTATGGTTGCTTGTGCAACACATTGATCTGCAAGGCCATACCAGTTATGAAATACATATCAAATAACATAAAAAATATGTAAACATTTAAAATTCAAAAATTTTATCAAGGTATTGCTGGGATGCAAAACAACCAAAATCTAAAAATCGAAAACAGTAGCATTCAGCTGCATTGTCATTAACATCACTCTTCGGCATATACAGCAATGTTTGTTTTACCCTGATTAGAAAAAAATAAAAATAAAACATCTATGTAATTCCTTGTGAAAAGTTGTCTTTTCGTGATTTTCATTTATAAGTTATTAACTTTCTCTTGAAAACAATTAGATAACATGGAACAATGTAGGTTAAAATACATTACGACTGCATTTTACATTTTGTAATTGCAGTGTCTTTATTGATTTTTAAATAGTTATTAAGTATGTGTCACTTTTGTAAACAATCATTTTTAAGACTTGACCCATTCATACCAGGAGTTCATGTATACAACTGCTGTCAACTTAAATTTTCATCGAGTCAATTACTAGGCATACTGGAATTCACCTATTTACCCTATTCCTTGATCTTTGGAAAAAATATATTAAATAACTAACCTTCTCCATGCACAGGTTTGCATGTCTATTGGCAATAGCCTTGCGGTATTCATGAGACAAGGGGTACAGCATGGAGTGGTGTGGATGCACGGACGGAAGGCGGTTGCGCTCCAGCTGTTCACCCACAATGCTGACCAGCTTTTTCATACGGGCATCATAATCCGTCCAGTCACACACAATTTGCAAACAATGAGCAAGGTTGCAATAGGCATCTGGAAAGTCTGGCTTCAGCTTGAGTGCTGTTCGGTATGACTGGAAAGGGAGAAAAGTAGTTTATATAAGATGGACACACAGAAATACTAAATAAATCACCCTTCTAAATTCACTTCCCTCTCATAACCTTTAGTAAATGAAACATTCCTCAGGCTGAAGTTACACTAGTCATATCTGCTCCAAGTTTAGGATTATCACCCTTTCATTCTAGGGATTATCACCCTTACAGTCCAGTTTCGGTGCACTATCAAGAGAACTTGACAATCCCAATCTAGGATGTTCTTCCAACTATTCTTTCTTTAGACAATGTGGGTTCTGAGTCTATGATCCTCTTTGAAAATTTGTTATATACACTATTATCACACATTATCAAAATTATTTTGATGCCTGCCTAAATATGCCTATCCAAGGGAGTGGAAGACAATGGTCACACCAAGGAGTACTTCTGGGACTAAGCTCAAATAACTCTTTAAAATTTCTCACCTGTATGGCCTCGGGAATGTTGCCAGAGTCCTTGTGGATGGAGGCCAAGTTGGAGTGAGCATCGGCAAAGGCAGGGTTAATCTGGATGGCACGGGTATAGCACTGCAGGGCTCCTTGGATGTCCTGCATTTCCTTGAGGGTGTTGCCCATGTTACTACAAAGAGAAAGAAAGGTAAAAACTTGCTGACATTCTGAAAAACAAAAGGCTGAGAAATTTCTTAGACAAAAGCTTCATCATAAATATTCTAGGGAAAAAGAATAAAGAAATAAATGGGTTTCATGACAATTTACATTAATTGTTATGGTTCAAAACAAAAATATCAATCACTATAATTGCACAGTACAGAAAAATAAAGCAGCTTGTGCAATGCTGAAACCGGTGCAGTATCTTCATAGGAAAACTGTGTTGTGCAAAAATTAAAAATTTAAGTCACTTAGAACTGAGCAATCATCAAGAAAAAGTCTTTATCTTGTAGAGGATTCCACGAAATCTGAGTCTAACATTTTTCAACAAATAAAAGTATTTTCTGATAATGTAACAAATCAATTGATTTATGTTTAAATCTTAACCCAATGCTGATGAGAACTTCACATACCAAGTTGGACCACACATGGGGCACTGCAAGTTGCCAGCCACTTTATGGAAAGTTCAAACACAAAGAAATTAATAATTTTCCCACTCTGAGTTTGCAAGTGGTCTAGGGTAAAAAGTAACTGCAGCCTACTTTAAAAGAGGCTGTAGCTCCTAAATCATGGCAGCAATGGCTAAACAAGCAAACAACTGTTTAGCATGTACAACATTGAGAAGGCTTGACACACATGGCATGGGTGTACATGCCACCTGCGACATGGAAAGAAGTCCAGTTGTGGCATGGCATGTGTGTATATACCATCCATCAGCAAGGGGTTAATGTCACTGACAGGACAATATGTCTTTACATCAGTCAGATCGGCTTAATGATGAGAACTGGAAATGCCATACATGTATATAGCAAACAACTTCACTCCTGCACCTACAATAACTACTTTTTTCTAAGCAAAGTCAAAAGACCAAAAATTAAAATTCAAGCTTAGGGGACTTATTTCTTGATTCTAACAACTTTCCAGTGACCAATGCACACCCCTAATTTCATAGTTTTTCAAACTACCAAATCATTTTCTTATTTCCTGAAGACTCCATAACCCAATGCCAAACAGCCCAAAACTTACAGGAAGACACCATCCACTTCATTAGGTTGAAGCCTGAAACTGAAACTGTGTCTAAAATCAGTCCTCTTTTCTGATGTTTTACGTTTTTTTTCTCCTTTCCTTTTTTTATGTTGACCTCTTTGAAAGGAAGGTTTATATGCTGACTGACCATGATACATCCCCTAACAAAATATCTTAAACTTTCTCCTAATATCTTTATGTACAAACAGACAAAGACAAGAGTGAGAGTGAGTGAAAGATAAGAGAGAAAAAAATATATAAATAAATAAAGAATCTGCATACTGACCTATAGGCATCAGCAAATGTCGGCTGGATGCGGATTGCCTCCTTGTAGTGCATGAGTGCCTCATTGAGCTTCCCTTGCTGTTGCAGGATGGATGCCAGGTTGGAGTGTGCAGCTGCAAACTCAGGGAACACCTCCAGAGCCTTGAGGTAGAGGCGAGTTGCATCCTCGGTGTAGCCCTGGTAGAGGAGCATCTATGTACACACTGGCGTCAGAAGTTTCGATACTTGGCACCCAGACATCTTAACTGATGACACTTGAGCACTATGTATCACGAATGGTGACAAATTTCTTTTTTTCCTCTTTAAGTTGTAAAATATATTCTAAAGACAATTTCTAAACCCCTTCAAATTAGTTTGTTATAAGAACCTTGATTCCATATGTTCTGAATTAAACCTTTGATCTCAGTACTTACCTTGCTCACCCTGTCATTTATCAAAGCCTACAGATGCCTTTTTCAAACATTACTAATAATTGTTGAGATCTTAAGGACGTCCTCCTTACACAATCTATTACCCAACTTCATAGAATTATAGGCAAACTAGGAAACTTAATGTAAGTAGACAACACATCAAAAAGAGGAAAAAATCAAAAGAAATATATCAAAAATATTACTCAATTCAAAGGCCTTACTTTACAAATGAGGAGAGCACAAGAATATTGCTGCAACCAGCAAACTTGATCATTACATCTTGCAATACATGTACAATTGCTATTTCAAATAAAAGTAAACAACTTCTGGCAATTTCTTGCTACATTCCACTTCAATTTTAAGCAACAAAAAAAGATAAGTCATCAACTCGCAACCCAATCGACTATTCAAAATAGAAAGTAATATGCATTGCACAACAACTGCATTCTCAACGATTGTATTCAAACAGGTCAAAAACAGCAGTGAAGAGAGAAAATAAATCTACTAAGAACACATATATGTATCTATAGCTGTCTACTTTATATGTATATACTTTTCTTTTTTTTTCAATGGGGAGGACAGCAAAGAGGAGTGATACAATTACTGGCTAGCCTTACCTGCTCCCTCTTGATGTTTGCCAAATTGTTCAGAGAGTCAGCATGAGTAGGACACAGTCGAAGAGCAGTGTTATAGCACTCTTCAGCCTCTGTCACCTGAAGAAAAAGGAATTAATTTAATAATAGAATAAATAAATAAATAAATAAACAAATGAAAAAAAAAATAAAAAAAAAAAAAAATAATAATAATAATTATAATGATAACAAAATAGGCATCTACAAACAACACCTTTTCATGAAGTAGAAATGGAAATGGAGGAGCAGAGAGGAGATATTTAGAAAAATTTATTTCAATCTAATTCCAACATGCAAATAATCCTAGCAGTACAGGACACAGCTTACCTGTCCTTTCTCCTTAAGTGCATTAGCCAGGTTACAATAGGCATCTGGGAAGTTGGGTTGCAACTCAATGGCACGCCGGTATGTGTCAATGGCAAGGTCAATGAGTCTGAAAGTACATAGCGGAATCATGGTTTGGTAACGAAGTCAACACCTATTTATTCCTATTTTTTTTTATCTTTACTAATCAACTCGAATAAAAAACATGCCTTTCATGTATGAAATTTTTACAAAGATTCCTAGTTCTTGAGGAAAGCATTTAAATTTAAGTTTACTTTGTTATTAAAAGATATAAACATAGAGAAAATCTAATCAGATATCATACAAAACTTCAAATACATGTCACCCTCAATTTTTTTTTTTTTTTTCTTTTTTTAATTTTCAAAGTTTTTCTTTCTTTCTTTCTTTTTACTTACCCTTGTTCATAGTATACACAGGCCAGGTTACCATGCACAACTGCATGATTTGGAGAAAGGTTCAGTGCACGCAAGTACGCAGCCACTGCCCTGTTACAAGGAAAATTTAAGGTTTAATAAATAAAACAATATCAAAATAAATGTGCCAACAAACTACAATAACAAATACATTACTGCTTTTATCTTGAATCTGAGTGTATGAGTAAATGTATTGTAAGTGTATTACTGAAGATATTTCTGTGGAAAGAAAATAGGAAGCAGAGAGAAGAGAGAGAGAGAGAGAGAGAGAGAGAGAGAGAGAGAGAGAGAGAGAGAGAGAGAGAGAGAGAGAGAGAGAGAGAGAGAGAGAGAGAGAGAGTGAGTGTAGATGTGTGTGTGTGTAGGTGTGTGTGTAAGTGTATTACTGAAGATATTTCTGTGGAAAGAAAATGAGAGAGAGAGAGAGAGAGAGAGAGAGAGAGAGAGAGAGAGAGGAGAGAGAGAGAGAGAGAGAGAGAGAGAAGTGTGTAGTGTGTGTGTGTGTGTGTAGGTGTGTGTGTGTGTGTGTAGGTGTAGGTGTGTGTGTGTAGTGTGTGTAGGTGTGTGTGTGTGTGTGTGTGTAGGTGTAGTGTGTGTGTGTGTGTGTAGTGTGTGTGTGTGTAGGTGTAGTGTGTGTGTGTGTAGGTGTGTGTGTGTGTGTAGTGTAGTGTGTGTGTGTGTAGTGTGTAGGTGTAGGTTGTGTGTGTGTTGTAGGTGTAGGTGTGTGTGTGTGTGTAGGTGTGTATGTGTGTGTGTGTAGTGTGTGTGGTGTGTGTGTGTGTGTGTGTGTGTGTGTGTGTGTGTGTGTGTGTGTGTGTGTGTGTGTGTGTGTGTGTGTGTGTGTGTGTGTGTGTGTGTGTGTGTGTGTGTGCATGCACACATGAACAAGTAAGCAAATGGGTCTGTGCAGGATTCTAGTTAGCAGCAATGGAATGTAATGTGAGAGAATGAAATATTGTCTAGATAGACAATCTGATAGCAATGCCGAATGTAATGTGGGAGAAATGAAATATTGTCTAGATAGACAATCTGCTAACAATGCCAAACTCTACAAAAATAATCAATGTTTTCCTTCCAGACATCCACAATGGATTTACATATTCAAGCTGA
>NW_020871259.1:632110-639610 GCF_003789085.1 Penaeus vannamei
TATACATATACATATAATACATATATATACATATAACATATACATTACATATAATACATATACATATATACATATATATATATATACATATACACATATATATATATACATATACATACATATATATATACATATACATATATATATACATATACATATATACATATATATACATATACATACATACATATATATATACACATATACATACCATATATATATACATATATATATATATACATACATATATATATACATACATATATATATACATATATATTACATATATATAATATATATATATACATATATATATATATATATATATATATATATATGTATATATATATATGTATTATATAATATATATATATATATATATATATATATATATATATATATATGCATATATATATATATATGTATGTATTGTATATATGTATATATATATATATGTAATTGTATATGTATATATATTATGTATATGTATATATATATATGTATATGTATTATATGTATGTATGTATATGTATATATATATATGTATATGTATTATATATATTGTGTATGTATTGTATGTATATATATATATGTATATATATATATATATGTATTATATATCTATATATATATATATGTATGTTATATATATATATATATGTATGTATATGTATATATATATAGTATGTATATGTATATGTTATATATATGTATATATGATATGTATATGTATATATATTATATGGTATATATATATATATATGTATGTATATGTATATATATATATTATGTATGTATATGTATATATATATGTATGTATATGTATATATATATGTATGTATATGTATATATATATGTATATAAGTATATATGTATATATGTATATATACACATATTTGCTATATATTTATACATATACATATTTACACACTTTTTATCCCTGTATTTTTTAACCATGTCTTTTGGTTGTTTGTCCTTCATATTTGCTAATTTTTAGGAATATAAAAAATTGTTTTGATATTAATTGCAGCAATTTACATGAGATATATTTGAACAATACATGATATGAAGACAATTAGATAGATAATAACCTTGATCTAGAAGTTTTCACAAATACATTGTGCAGTATCCATAGAATTGTTTCTTTTATTAGCATTATTATTGTTATTGTTTTTAATGCTTATTTTTATCATCATTATTATAATGATTTATTATTTTTTATTGATTTTCTTATTTTTTATTATTTTTATTATTATTGAAATTATTATTGTTATGTTATTGGTGTGTTATTATTGGTGTTATTATTATTAATTATTACCACCAACTTTTTTTTTTTTAATATTTTTTTTATTTATTTTTTATTTTTTTTTTTTTTTATTATTATTTTTTTTTTTCATACCACAAATAAGAAAACCTGATAGACTTTAGGGTTGTCAAGAAGACTAGGTGGTGGGTTCTCAGAGCTGAATAGGTACAAGTCTTTGAAGTTCTTCATATGATGTCATACAAGAAATACGATTGTGATTGTTTCTTGAAAGAAGCCTTTCGTATAGTGCTTTGATTAGCTTTTACTAATATTTAACTACTTAATAGTTGTTGATTAATTAGTTTTATTTATTTTTTATTTATTTATTTATTTATTTTTGTTGAATGAAGTGTATTGACAGTTTGAAAAGTTTTAGTTTGCAACTTGCATTTGCATGGTGATGGGAACTACTTGGCTGTTTGACTCTCGCTGTTGCATTGTTGCCATTGTTGTGACTTTGTGATGATATTGTTACTGTTGTTGTTTCTGTTATTGGTGTTACTGTTGTTTTTCTTTATTACTTTATACTTCTCTATTGTTTTTTATTATTGTTATTGTTTGTTGTTGCTCGTTATTATTGGTGTTTTTTTTATCATGATTATAATATATGTTGTCGTTAATTATTATATTATATTAACTACTTATATTACTACCTACTTTTACTGGCAATTACAACTACTGATTTGCAATATGTTTTTTGTTCTACAATTTATAGCATTGTTTTTATTTTTGTATTACTGTTTTTGCCGTTTTGTGAGTGTTTGACCCATGCACTTGCTCCATTTTGTCCTTGTAATGAAACCAATGTATTCTTTATTACATTATTTGAGAATTCTTGTATAACATTCAAAGCATTGTGTTAGTCTTTTGCAAAGATGATAAGGAAAATGCCCATAAGATAATCCACTCTCCCTACCCTTTCTTTCTGTCTCTAATGCTCTCAGAAAGTAATATTCTGTTTTCCCTTAAAGTGACCATAATGTGTACTTTTATATTTTGTAAAGACAGTCTTGTTTCATTGATTTCTTCAGCAATAGAGTCTTATTTACAAAGAGTCTTATATTCATGGAGATACTTGATATGAAATATACTTGATTACTATTAAATGCGGTTCTGCATCTGTATTCACATTGTTGTGAAGTCCTTGTTGTGTGTTGGTTGTTATTGTTCTCTATAGTGGCATGCACACATTCTTCTCTTTTTATTGGGGTATGATGGGATGTTTTGATTTTATATCAAGGGTAAAGTTCTCATTCCAGTACTAGCTCTGTGATTTTTATTTAGACTTTCTACCTTTCTCTTTTTTACTTGAACTTTGTGTATAGATTTGTGAAGCTGAAGGAAAGGGATTCAGAATATAATGCAAGTCTTCCTGTTGTTTTGTGGAGATGGAATTTCTTGGGTATTATTTTATGAAGATACTGAAATAATGAGTTATAGTGTAGATATTGTGCAGTTCTCCTTACATACATAATGAGTTTCAGCAGATGCAGTTAGGGGTGGAATCAGAACTACATGCACTCTGCCTTATAAAAATCTCATGGTACCATATCTCTCCTCAAACAGACTTCCTTGGACTTCAGCAGAAATCATGTTTAATCACAAAAAGAAAACACTTTCACTTGCTACTGATGACAGTAAAGTTTTTTGTCTGTTTTTCTAAAAAATATCTGAAAAGCAAATTGATGTTCTGTCTGATCTTTCACTTTCTTTCTTCTCAGTTCCTCCCTTCCCTTTTCCCTTTGTCAGTTTAAGCATTTCCTTACTGTAGGAAAGCAGGCAAGGTATTCTGCTTATACATTGTATCTGCTGATATATAAGTAAAAATCAACAATCAAAGGACTTCCTCAGACTCATCAAATGCATCTATTGTTTGCCAGGTGAGTAAGGAAAGAAGTATTCACACTTCATATATTATTTATATTATTAGTATTGTATGGTAAATCCTGCAATTTGTTAAACTTGTTTGTGAGATGTTTTGAATTCTCATGAACATTTGAGTATGTGTATTACTGATGTTTAAAGAAACTCCTATTCAAGTTTTTCATAATGAAATTCTTGTGCCTTGTAAAATCATATATGTTATTTTATATATCAGAAGTCTAGATTTAAGGATAAGAATTTTTAAGGTAATTAGGAAATTGGTATACTGCCCTTTACGCAGAGGCTAAATCAAAGTTGGGACATGTATACGCAGGGTTTAATTGGTGTCACCATGACAGTTTCTCCTGTTTGTGGCCTGGCGTGTATGGTAGTTTGAGAGCAAAATTAGGCACCTAAAACATTATATTTAGATACAATTTTTAAAAATATCAAACTTTTGAAGTTTTTACTTTCACTTTGTGCTATTGCCTAAAAAGTTTCACCATAAAAATGATTGACTACATTGGAGAAAAATTATTTCCTTCCGATGAGCCAATGACGTGGGAAGGGTTGTTTGATGCCATATCCACTGTTTGTCCGCAACAGCCATGGCATATTTGGTACATGCACTGAGCAGGAAGTGGTTAAGAGAGTACTTTTGAATCAAATAGATTTTTTCTGTATATTGTCAAGAAGTGATTTAAAGGAAGATGATATTTAGTGACAGTTTAAATGATTATTACTGTTATTGTTGAAATGAATACTGGTATACTGGTGTCAATCTTATAACTTGAGTTGGTTATATATACCATCCTACAAGAAAGATAAAAAATGTTGATGATAATTAGATAAAAGGGTAAAAGGGGAAAAAATATAGCTTGTAAAACCTGTGAAAAAATAAGTTTAGAAATATCTTGCTTTCTTTGTTATATGATAAGTGTTGCTCTTGCAGAGCATTAACATTTATTGTGAATAGGCTTATATTTATTTTAGTATAGAGTTTGTATGTTACAACTTACTGGCTAGATAATTGCTATTGAGGTTTGGTATGTTTATTCTGCATTTCATTTTTTAGGGGGGTTATTTTATTTTATCTTTTTCAATATTGTTACTCTTAGGTAAGGTTTTAGATGTAGTCATCATAAGGGAGGTGGCTGTCTAGGGTTTTATTTGTCCGAACTGGCCTATTTTGACCTTGAGTTGTTTACATTTTGATAAGCCTTTGCCTAGATAAATTTCACCCAGAATTGCCTGATTAAGTTCAAGGAATAAAACCCTTTGAAAATATTTTGTTCACATGCACACACACGCACACACACACACACACACACACCACACACACACACACACACACACACACACACACACACACACACACACACACACACACACACACACACACACATATACATACATCACATTACCACACGCATACATTTACAATATACGCATATACATCAACAATATATACACACACACACACACGCATAAGAATGGCTTCTTTTATGTGTCTTCTATATATTACCTTTTTTGTGCTTTTATCATGTAGCTAGGATATTTTCCAAACAAAAAAACAGGCTCTTTTTAGTCAGAATTGGATTTTTTTAGATTAGGTTAAACATGACCCTGTTTATTTTTAACAATCCATTTTCCACCCCCCAGAAATGGTTACCCCTTAAAATATACCCCCAGGAATTCATGAAATTGTGTTTTGATTTTGAATAAGAAGTATAAATAATAGAGTATAGTGTTAATTTTTGTGAACATGGAAATGTCCATAATTTTCCCATAGCCAGAGCTATAATACCTCAGTTGCCAAGTGTAATTTTTTTCCCTGTATATTATACCTGCCTGTGGTCCCATACCTAATAAAAAAAAGCATTGTGTGAAATGGTCATATTAGGTATTGGGCCATATTTCTATTGTCTTGTTCTCTGGCATTTATCTATTGACATGAATTTCTCGCCTTCAAATACCAGCACTATAGCAGCAGCACACCATCCCATCCCAACTATTATCAGTCTTCACCATGCATTTTTTGTAAATGCAGTGTTGACTAGTACAGAACAGAACTAATAGAGTAAATTGTGACTTGAAGGCTTGTAGTTGAGAATACAGATTTTTTAAGTTTTTATATTTTATTTATTTATTTATTAATTTTTTCAATGTTTCAAAACACACAACCCCACTTCATAACATTTTTTGGTCATATTTTCATGAAAATAATCATTTAATTAATTATTTAGTTTGGAAATGCAGGGATGCATACAAGGGCCAGTTTGACAAGTGCTTCTTTTAAAATTGCAGTACATCACAAGAAAAGGCCATTTGGTTTTCAAGGATGATTTAAGTTAACTTTGGACAAGCGCACAGCAACGCACACACACACACACACACACACACACACACACACACACACACACACACACACACACACACACACACAACACACACACACACACACACACACACAGATATATATCTACACACATACACAAAATGGAAATAGGGCTTATGTGACATGGGCAATGTTTTCTGTGCAGTTCAGGAAGTCAGCATATCTGAAATTGCAAGAAAAAAATGTAACTTGAAGGTAAGGTCCTGGGGATGCAGGCCAGAAAACCATTTTTCATCAAAAGACAAAGACATCGGAGCAAGACTGCACACCAAAAAAAGAAATCTGAACATTTGTTTTCAAAATATCAACATGAGAGAAAAGTTAGATAACCTTTTTTCAACCTATTTCAGTTTTTATGCATGTTAGATTAGAAATGAATCAAGTTTCAAAATGTTTGAGTTTTGGGATCACCAATAGTCATCAATAAAAGGGTGTGATTTTAAAAGCTCTAGCTCAAAAATATTAATTTCTCAAAATCATTTGGGCTTTAAGGTAGGAAGCTTGGGATTTTGCAGTTCTGAGAGAATTGCTAATTCCTATGGCATTAGTATTCAGATAACAAAAAGGTGAAATTGTAAGTAAAATTTACTATTCTGGGAAATGCACAAACTTAATTGGTTTGCACAAGCAGAGGGATTAAAAAATAAAATTCTCATTCAGCATTGCCTCACCTCTTGCACCATTTTTATCCTCGTTTCTTTCTTTTCTATCTTTCTTTCTTTCTTTTGTGTGTATGCATTGGCAAGCACATACCACACTGTTTACATGCCTGGCTAAAGTGAATTTTCCCAAAAGAAAAAAGAAAAAAGGGGGGGGGAATAGGATAAATAATGGGGGTAAAAAAGGAAAGGGAAACGCAATTCAGTTTCTCACCAATGGTACTGAATTAGAGTTTGCAATATTTTTGTAAATGAATGAATGATGTAGATTTAGAATGAATTGAGGAATGTGTGCCATGCTTTTGGTATGGTGATAGTAGTACTTTTATGCCAGCTTCAGTAGAAATGTATATTATTTTGTTGGTAGTATAATATATTTTTTGTTGGTAGCAAGCAATTAAAAATGTATTTTGATTGAAGTTATAAATGTATTTGCTTTGTTTTTGTTAAGATAAAAATAGATTATACTAAGATGACCCTCCTTCCCAACAGAATAAAAAGTTATTTTGGTTATATGGTGATGACCGACATTTTCATTAATTTTATTCACTCCTTAGTCATTTTAGTTTACTTTAATTATGTGCATATTCATGTCCATCCACATTAATTCTAGTAACCTCTAATTTTCATATAAACATATTCCATAAAGCCAGGTTTAACCTTTTGCTGTTTCATCTGCTTAACCCCTTGGCATGCACTGTCCATTTGTAGTTTTGTTTTGTGAATTTTATTTACTTATAGTTGGCTCCACAAATGCTCACTTGCCATTATGACTGACAATACGATTGTCATAGTTTTACATAATGTTAATAGCACTTGAAAAAAACTTTCTTGAAATGAAAGAAAAGGGTAAACAGGTAGGATTATTAATTGACTTCTTGATGACGAAGCTGTTGTGGAGACATCTATTTGCAACAAAATTAATAAATTGAGATCACAGAGGACACGGCATGTATACACTATCAGGAGCAAAATTCCGACTAGACCTACAGTCTGGCATATGTTTCTACATGTCACCAGTTGAGGTTGCAGTATTATTCTTATTCAGATTAAATTGGAAATAGGAAGATACGCAAAGGCAGCAAGGAAGGAAAAGGGGAGTTATATAGATGGCAGGTGTTAGAATTTCATCGCTATAAATGAATATAATAGTAATTCTTTTTCGTATTATTATTATTACCATTATCATCATTCTAAGGGGGACAGGCATGACCAGCTATTGGTTCTTCATCTGCTGAATGCTTATAAATGGCAGTAACTATAGAATGTAAGAG
>NW_020871259.1:647110-649610 GCF_003789085.1 Penaeus vannamei
TTCCTTTTTTACCCCCATTATTTATCCTATTCCCCCCCCTTTTTTCTTTTTTCTTTTGGTAAATTCACTTTAGCCAGGCATGTAAACAGTGTGGTATGTGCTTGCCAATGCATACACACAAAAGAAAGAAAGAAAGATAGAAAGAAAGAAACGAGGATAAAAATGGTGCAAGAGGTGAGCAATGCTGAATGAGAATTTTATCTTTTAATCCCTCTGCTTGTGCAAACCAATTAAGTTTGTGCATTTCCCAGAATAGTAAATTTTACTTACAATTTCACCTTTTTGTTATCTGGAATACTAATGCCATAGGAATTAGCAATTCTCTCAGAACTGCAAAATCCCAAGCTTCCTACCTTAAAGCCCAAATGATTTTGAGAAATTAATATTTTTGAGCTAGAGCTTTTAAAATCACACCCTTTTATTGATGACTATTGGTGATCCCAAAACTCAAAACATTTTGAAACTTGATTCATTTCTAATCTAACATGCATAAAAACTGAAATAGGTTGAAAAAAGGTTATCTAACTTTTCTCTCATGTTGATATTTTGAAAACAAATGTTCAGATTTCTTTTTTGGTGTGCAGTCTTGCTCCGATGTCTTTGTCTTTTGATGAAAAATGGTTTTCTGGCCTGCATCCCCAGGACCTTACCTTCAAGTTACATTTTTTTCTTGCAATTTCAGATATGCTGACTTCCTGAACTGCACAAGAAACATTGCCCATGTCACATAAGCCTATTTCCATTTTGTGTATGTGTGTATATATATATATCTGTGTGTGTGTGTGTGTGTGTGTGTGTGTGTGTGTGTGTGTGTGTGTGTGTGTGTGTGTGTGTGTGTGTGTGTGTGTGTGTGTGTGTGTGTGTGCGTGCGTGCGCGTGTCAAAGTTAACTTAAATCATCCTTGAAAACTATGGATTAAAATGGCCTTTTCTTGTGATGTACTGCAATTTTAAAAGAAGCACTTGTCAAACTGGCCCTTGTATGCATCCCTGCAATTTCCAAAGTAAAATAATTAATTAAATGATTATTTTCATGAAAATATGACCAAAAAAATGTTATGAAGTGGGGTTGTGTGTTTTGAAACATTGAAAAAATTAATAAATAAATAAATAAAAAATATAAAAACTTAAAAATCTGTATTCTCAACTACAAGCCTTCAAGCCACTCTATTAGTTCTGTTCTGTACTAGTCAACACTGCATTTACAAAAAATGCATGGTGAAGACTGATAATAGTTGGGATGGGATGGTGTGCTGGCTATAGTGCTGGTATTATGAAGGCGAGAAATTCATGTCAATAGATAAATGCCCAGAAACAAGACAATAGAAATATGGCCCAATACCTAATATGACCATTTCACACAATGCTTTTTTTATTAGGTATGGGACCACAGGCAGGTATAATATACAGGGAAAAAATTACACTTGGCAACTGAGGTATATAGCTCCTGGCTATGGGAAATTATGGACATTCCATGTTCACAAAATTAACACTATACTCTATTATTTATACATTTCTTATTATCAAAATCAAAACAACAATTTCATGATTCCTGGGGGTATATTTAAAGAGGTAACATCTATATTTCTTGGGGGGTGGGAAAACGGATTGTTAAAAATAAACAGGGTCATGTTTAACCTAATCTAAAAAATCCAATTCTGACTAAAAAGAGCCTGTTTTTTTGTTTGGAAAATATCCTAGCTACATGATAAAAGCACAAAAAAGGTAATATATAGAAGAACAATAAAGAAGCCATTCTTATGCGTGTGTGTGTGTGTGTGTATATATGTGTATGTGTGTATGAATGTATATGTATGTGTATGCGTGTATGAATGTATATATATGCGTGTGTGTGTGTGTGTGTGTGTGTGTGTGTGTGTGTGTGTGTGTGTGTGTGTGTGTGTGTGTGTGTGTGTGTGTGTGTGTGTGTGCGTGTGAACAAAATATTTTCAAAGGGTTTTATTCCTTGAACTTAATCAGGCAATTCTGGGTGAAATTCATCTAGGCAAAGGCTTATCAAAATGTAAACAACTCAAGGTCAAAATAGGCCAGTTCGGACAAATAAAACCCTAGACAGCCACCTCCCTTATGATGACTACATCTAAAACCTTACCTAAGAGTAACAATATTGAAAAAGATAAAATAAAATAACCCCCTAAAAAATGAAATGCAGAATAAACATACCAACCTCAATAGCAATTATCTAGCCAGTAAGTTGTAACATACAAAACTCTATACTAAAATAAAATAAGCCTATTCACAATAAATGTTAATGCTCTGCAAGAGCAACACTTATCATATAACAAAGAACAAGATATTTCTAAACTTATTTTTTCACAGGTTTTAAAAGCTATATTTTTTTCCCCTTTTACCCTTTTATCTAATTATCATCAACATTTTTATCTTTCTTGTAGGATGGTATATATAACCAACTCAAGTTATAAGATTGACACCAGTATACCAGTATTCATTCAACAATAACAGTAATAATCATTTAACTG
>NW_020871259.1:654610-657790 GCF_003789085.1 Penaeus vannamei
TATATATATATACATATATACATATATACATACATATATAACATATATATTATACATATACATATATATATACATATATACATATATATATACATATATATATACATAATATACATATACATACATATATATACATACATATACATACATATATGTATACTATACATATATATATAATATAATACATATATGTATAATATACATACATACATATTACATACATATATGTATATAGTATATATATATTATATATATAATAAATATATAATATATATAATATTATTCATTTAATAAATAACATAAAAAATTAGATAAACCAATATATATACATAGTCTAACAAAATAAATCTTGAGGGGGAGGAAAAAAAAAAAAAAAAAAAACACTTTTACAATCACACAACATGAATGTCTAATCCAGAATACTCCAAGAACAGCACACAGAAATCACACATATTCAACACAAAAAATAAATAAATAAAAAAAATAAAAAATAATAATAAAAAATAAAAACATCTAGGAGTACTGTACCTGTCAAAGATCCTGGCCTCCTTTAAGACATTTCCGAGGTTGATGTACGCATCCAAGAAGTTTGGATCAAGAGCCACAGCCTTTTCAAAGTGGTGGATTGCCAGCCAGATTTCACCCTGAGCATTGAAGACGCATCCGAGGTTGCTCCATGCCACAGCAAAGTCTGGTCTTGTCTCTATGGCCTTGAGGTAGCAAGCCTATATAATTTCAAGAAAGGGAACAAAAAGTATATCAGAACTTGCTGGAGGAAGAAATTGATGTCGCCCTAGACGCTCGCCTTGCGCGCCGCTGCCTAAACGCTCGCCTGCGACCCGACCTCCCCATCATAGCTTGTGTGAGCATGAATTCCAAGCTTAAAGCAGCTAGAAAATGACCTTAAAGCAATCACTAAAAGTTCATAAAAATTATTTCACAACACCCATAATTCATGCTATAACACAAGCAATGACTTTGGAAAGGTCCGCCCTATTGCGTACCCGCGCTTTGTGCCCTATCCTAAGCGTGCGCTGCCCTTCTTTTCAAAACATCTTGACTCATGAAATCTGTCAGCCTCCAACAGTTAAATGAGATCAGCCCATGACCCACAGTACCAGTACTTTTTTTCTTCCTTTTTCTAAATACCCGATGAAAAGCATGAAACCCCATGAACACATCTGCATCGGAGGCTAACTGCTTTTCTTGATGAGGGCACTTTACATATTTACCAATTGCTTCTTGATATAGTTACAACCATACCTGAATGAGTCGCATACCCATTGACAGAAATTCCCCCTGAGGAGTTCCTTCATCTTTCCCTCACAATACAAACCCTTACATGGCGCTTTCCGGCAGGTCCACCTACATCTTAAGTGCTCCGGGAATTACGAAGGCTTCTCCATGTCGACCTCTGCAGAGGAGTAGGGCTGTACAGCCTCAACATCTATTACGACCAAGGGAAGAAAAGTAAAAACGAATTCTATTAGTATTCGCTTGTAGTTACAGCACTTGACGTGGTTCTGTACCAGGATGCTTGGGGTTTCTGGATTGTTGGATTCTAATCATTATGTCTCTTTCAAAGGAAAAGTGCATTAAACATATATTAGAGAGAGAGAAAAAAAAAAAAAAAAACTATGTATCTTAATAAAACATTACAAACAACTTGCTCTGATACATATGTATAATATACATATATATACACACACTCGCACACACACACACACATATATATATATTTACATATATGTATATGGTATTTTTCCTTAAAAAAACAAAAATGATAAACTGAAATCAGAAATAGCAAGAAAGCCCAAGCATCAAGGTTATTTTCTTCAGTTCAGAAACTTAGATACAATCGGTATCTCTAATTTCACTGTATATGGGTTCTATTGACCAAGTCTGAGAGGAAAATAATGTGGTATGGAAATAACATAGAGGAACTTCTGTGCAACACAAACCCTCGCACAGCCAAACTTACTTATCTAGCCACAGAAGACTGGTGCAAGGACCAGCACAAGACAGAAGCCAACAGGTGACAATAGTTATAAAAAAAAAGAAAAAAAAAGAAAAAAATACACTGCTAGAAAGTAAATGTGTGTTACGCAAAGTCCAGCCTTCTGGGAATAATAGCACTGTTCAACTTATTACAGTAACATTTCTTTACATCTAATTACTTACAAAACAAACATTTACATAGCTATTAACTATATATATATATATACATTTATGTATATATATCTGCACTTAATTCCTGCACTTTTATCAGTGATACTATTTTTATCACCAACATTCACATAATTTAAGGGAAAAATCATTCCCTGAGGACTGGATATTTATATATGCGCGGCAGCAAAGTTGAACAAGACTTGGCTTACAAGAGGCACGAGCCTGGCTCAACATGGTCTATGTGGAGTTCTAGGGGTCTATTGCGCAGACCCACTCATCATTCTCCACAGCATCAATAAATGGGTAAAAAATCCCATATCGCGGAATGCGTTCTAGTACATGCGCATTGAACGTCAGCACCTATCATGGCCAATATTCTAGGCTTCAAATCAGACTTTGACAAGAAATCAAAACAATAATAAATCAATAATAATGATGACAATAACAATAAAAGGAAAAAAAAAAAAAAAAATGGCAAACAAATAATCAATGATAATGATCACCTCATATACATCAGCCAAACTAAGTGGCTAGTGTGAATGTTCTTGTGCATCCAGGATAGATGCTGACTTTCTTTACTGGCACTGCGCAATTATCACCAGCTCAGCCATGGCCCCTTGCTCTGCCAGTCCTCAGACTATCTTCTGTGGTACTCCAAAATCTTACCTAAATAATGAGTGATATGTTCCTCTATGTTGAATAGCTGAAGACAGTTTGAGTGACTATGATCCCATCCAGAGGTTTCAGGAAAGGAAAAGGATGCTCTACATAGGTCAGAGGTACTTGATAGAAAAGCTTCTATTCAATTCACTGATCCTCTAATCAAGTGGAAGATAAGGTAACAACCATGCAGTTAATTGTGTGTTGGCTCACTACCAAATAGACTAGTCACCCAAAAAAACAAATTACCTCCAATTTATCAAATTAACAAGCTTAGACATGAGAAAGGCAGCATCTTAATATTCCCATTTATGTTCTCTAATTTACAAAGTCTGAAGAGATTAATACAAA
>NW_020871259.1:667890-672890 GCF_003789085.1 Penaeus vannamei
ATCTCTTCAAGTATCTCCCTCCCTCACTCATTCATTACCTTTTCAAATATCTGCCTCATTCACTCATTCATTCATTCATTTAATCTCTCTTCAAATATCTAACTCACTCACTCACTCATTCATCCATCTATTTAATCTCTCTTCAAATATCTTCACTCACTCACTCATCATCATTTAATCTCTCTTCAAATATGTAATTCACTCACTAATTCAATATCTCTTCAAATTTGTCACTCACTCACTCATTCATACAACAGCTCTTCAAATCCCTTATTCATTCATTCCATCCCTCTTGTTCCTTCATTCACTCATTTTTTCAATATCTTCTACTCACTCACTTCCTCACTGAATCCTTCTTCAATTCATTCAATTATCCATTATACTAACAATTTCTCTTTAACTCACTTGCTCTCACTCTCCCAAACTCATTTACCCAAATCAGAAAGACTCCTTTTTAAACCCTTCTGCTTACTTATCTAGGCGTCTACACTGGAAGTGGATTGATGAAAGCAGCAGTAGCACTGCTGTATTTGAGGGGTCTTGACGCCACAGCTGCATGCAGTGTTTCTCTGCATTCTCATAGTCTCCTGTCTGGTATTCACGATGGGCCAATTCTGCCAGACCTTCAGGGAAAAGAAAGAAAAAAATACATGACAAGTCTAATCCAATTTCCTATAACCCATAAAGGAGATATCCTCTTATGATTTGACATAAATGTAGCATATCAACACACTAAACAATCACATTTATCTACAACTCAAATTACACATGGAATCTACAAATAAAAAGTTCCATTATGTTACTTGAAACTTCACAATCATTTTCTAGTGCCTTGTTGGAATTTTGGTGCCCTTTGCCCTCCAGCTCACTAATTGTGCTCAAACATAGGAAACACCTCCTTTAGGGTTAAGTAGGATGTCTGTCACTGCAGTAAAAAAAATAACTACTTTCATGAATAATTTCTATTTTTCTTTAACCCTTTCCCTTTTAACCCAATAACGACGAGTGTCCCTTATATGAGACATCCGAAAATATAAACATTGCCGGGCGTCCGCCAGTGTGATGTTGTATTGGGGCTTGCGCTCTGACACAGCAGTGGGCCACCAGGAATATATTATTTTCGGCTTCAAAATATACCGGCAGTAATGGGTTAAGCCTTAAGATGCTGCCTTCTTCTAAGTGTCTTGGACTTTCAAAATTTGCTGAGTTACTATGAGTAATGGATATGAAATGCTAGAATAGGAATATTTCTAAAATCTTCCCTTTATTCCTTAAAATGACAACATAAATAATTAATTATTTTCATTGCAAGCAGGAGTTGCCACCAGCAAGAAAGCATACAGAAGAGGGAGGAGATGGAGGGAATGAGAAGAGAAATAGCAGAGGAGGAAAAGAGGAAAAAGAAGAGGGGAAAAAAGAAAGGGAAGGGGAAACAAAGGTAAGAGAGGAGGGAGGGGATAGGATAACGAGCAAAGTAGAAAAGAATACACAAAGCTAAGAAATTATTGAGGAAAGAAAAGAAATAAAAGAGATAGATTGGAGCAGAATAAGAATGAGAGGGAGTGACAATTTCTGCTAACAATATGCAATGGTTTTCATATATCAAAGTATACCATATATCTAATAAATAAAATATTGCTGACATAGAAATAGAATATAAATTAGTAAATACAACATAAATAGACTAGTATTAATATCCTAATCTTCAGCAGTCCAAAACTAAAAAAGAACATCTGCATGGAAAATGTGTACATTCAAATCTGTTCTATCCATTGTGCTAAACTACCCAGACTAGATCTGGATTAAAAGATCATAATGAATCATCTACAATCCATTGTCCACCTAAAGGGATTTTAAAAAATTACGTTAACTGTACCACCTTAACCCACTAGTGCCGGTACATTTTCAAGCCGAAAATAATAGTTTCTGGGTGGCTTCAAAATTGGTGGACGGGTCAGTCCGGGAACCCGCCCGCCACAGGCAACAAAATCAGAGTGCCAGCTCTGATCTAGCGTCACACCTGCGGGATGCCCGAGAATGTCTTTTTTTTCAGATGTTTGGAAAAGTCTCATCAAGTTATGATTGCAGTTCACATTACTGAACTACCACCAGGGTAGCAGGAGAGTCCTGATCAGCTCTGATGAGAGGCAGCATAACGTGATTGGCCAACAGGCCTTTGATGTAGAACTCTGGGTCCAGCTTTTCCAGAGAGACAAAGCTCTCCATAAAATATTTCCCAACTGTCTCTATATATGGGTATATACCAATCATTACGAAAAGGTCTTAGGCAGAAGATCACATGGCAGAAAATCATCCAGGCAAGGAGCAACACACACTAACACACTAACCCTATCCACTGCAACTGCAGTGGATAGGGATTACCATGTAGATGAGTAAATTCAATACCTTATGTAGAAAGCAACAGTATTATAAGATTTGTGTCACCCATTTACTGATACTAAGGAAGAATGGAGAGGGCACTGGCCACTGTGCTGGGCTTAAATCAAGGTCACACAGACGAATAAAAAATTCCTATGTCGCAACCTATTTTCTTTATTTCCAACCAGTTCTTTGCCTATACAAATCATTTGATATTTTGGTTTGTAGTTTTTCCATTTCTTTATGACAGTTACATTTGATTATTTGATTTTCCCCATCTTAGCACAAGTTACAATATAAATATATACCAAAGTATTACGAGTTACACAACTTTCTAGTTATCAACCTGCATAGGAAATGACAAAGACAAATGTCTTTTTTTTTTCCATTATGTCTGTTACATGCAAAGTTTACCTTGTACCATATGGCTGTGAAAAACAAACTATACTGCTTTGTATTGCCATTTTTATGAAAATTTACTTTTTGAACAACTGACTGGAAACACTTTTCATAAGTACTGCATTTCATCCATACAGATAAGGAAATGCATCACTAGAAATGACCACCAAACCTTCTCCGCACATTCAGGCAAGGCATTCCTGCGCCACTGGCTCGTCAGACAGAGTTTGTTTATCCATTCTTTGGTCACGATTTTAGGCAATAGCACCTATAATGAAGGTAAACCTTCAATATTATAATATTTGTATCAATCATAGATAAATATGAGCTTTTAGGTGCCAAATGTCGCTTACAAACTACCGAACTAGCCAGGCGCAAACAAGGGAAACTGCAGATGGGCGCCAACACTCTCGTTAGGTCCATTTGACAAACCTTTATACCTGCTGGGCTAATGATTAATTACACTATATAGAATAAAAATATATGGTTTTCTTTAAATTATAGCATATGTTGATCTGTTCTTTAGGGAAGGGTTATAGAAATGAATCTGTTTCTACACAATGATTTTTTTTTTCTTGAAGGTACGGATCTAGTTCCAAATCCCATCCTAAACTAACCTAACCAATTCAGGTCATCTTCAGCAGTACTCGGCTGCGTCCGACAACCTCAATCTCAAGTTGAGGAAGTGTTCTATGGTTACCTTAAAAACATTTGCAGATCCTTTTTATATTTATCATTCGATGGTAATTGTTATCAAGAGCAAAGCACCCTCTTGGAGACAGTCCATTTTTTTTTTTCTGCAGGAAATCCAATGATTTAAATGATTCTTGGTGTTGTTTCTTGTGCAAATGAATTGTTGAAGAGATCCAAATACCATTTCCATCGACAATCTTGAATAGTCCTAATAGCAGGGGAAGGTATCAAGTATAGGTATTTGTTACTGAGAATGACATATCCTCTAGACACGCAAGTCCTAAAACCAGGGTATCATGCAAACCCAAAATTCCAAAACTTAACTTTCCTACCTTCTATTAATACCCAAGACATGGAAGCAAACTTTCCTACCTTCTATTAATACCCAAGACATGGAAGCAAGCCACCCCTCCCCAAATTTAAATGTAGTGATAAGAACACGCTGTGCGAATATTTTTGTTAATTCGCAGTAAATATATGGCCAAAGCAGCTGTGTTTTATCTATTCCTTATGCACTGTAGGATGGCAGGGACCATTTTCCTCTATCTCAGTGTCAATCTCGATAACATTAAATTAGACAAGAACGGTCTTTCTATGATCAAAAGCATCAATTCAATATTTTAGGGGATATCACTGAAATACGTAATTGTATAACATCCTACAAACTGGGAAGCCAGAATAACAAAAATGTTAATACAACATCCATATGTTTTCTCTCCATGAAGCTCAGCCCATGGCTATAAAACAAATCAATAAGTGTGACAAGTGTGACTGAGAGAAGTGTTGCCGCCACCGCCAAGTCACCCTGAACCCCACACCTCATTACAAAGACCTTCCTCATGCTCTTCACTCACACTTTCTCTCACTCTTTATTTCCCAACAATTCGGAAATACTATAAATTAATACACCGACGACCTTACCCACTTACCCATTTTGTAAGACACGATTCGAACGAAAGGCACCGTCTGAAATCGTGATTAGAAATCCTCCCCTTACTCTTTTCCTCAAAGCCACAGATTTTTTTTCCCTCGGTTAAAAAAATATATATAAATAAATTCCTTTCCTCACCCTGGTAGCTATATTGTATAGATTGTTGCGTCATCTTCATCGGGCTGTTCCTCCTCTAATAATACTTTTAAGGAGTAAATAACATCTATAATGGACACTCCACGCGGCGGCTCTTTCCAGATACAGACATACGCACACACAGACAATCACACACGTACACACGCACACGTACACATACAAACACACGCACAAACTCTATGACGTCACCAACAACGGGGCCTCCACTGCTCTATTACCTCTTTTGGGAAGAATTACCGGTTGTTTGGGCATTTTACCATGTATTCTACTTGTTCTTGCTAATGTGCGTTGTTGGCGCGTGATCTTTTGAGTTAGAATTATCAAGTGGGTTTAGCAAGACATTAGTGATAAGTTGAAAATTGGTGATCGAGTGAAGGTGTCATTGCCATATTTTTCTTCAATATCTATTTTATTCGTGCACCTACAGTCACACATCCAATGA
>NW_020871259.1:700390-702890 GCF_003789085.1 Penaeus vannamei
CTAGTAAATTAGAAGAATAGAAATATTTTTTCAAGAGAAAAATTTATGAAATTGTATTGGAGATTGAACAATATCAGCATGGAAAGGGAAACCACACAAAATGGCTTCTTTAATTCACCAATGTTACAGTTTTGTTTGATGTATGAGTATCCTCAAGATTTTTGGGACTGGTATTTTTTAATAACTAGTCAAGCAAAGGTGTTTTTACTTGGAATTAGGAAAAGGACACGAAGTAAGAGAAACTTTAAATATTTCATGCAAGTTCTTTGATCACAGGTGACATACATGGGAATTATCGGGACCTGGTATGCTTTGAGAAAGCGCTTTGGAGGGTTGGTCCTCATCTGACACCAGCCAACTTTTTATTCCTTGGCGACTATGTTGATCGTGGGGATTATGGCATTGAGGTGGGATTTTTCTCTGCTGATGGCTTCAAATTTGTTCTTGTTTGTTTTTGTAGTTTATTTTTATAGTGAAATGGTACATTTGTTTAAATAGTTTGTATATTTGATATTTTATTGTTATATATATATTTATTTTTTTATGGAACTCAAGGTGTAAATTTTTGCTTTTACTTGATAATCTAGTGTAAGTGCAAGACTCAATCTTCTTATTTCTTATCTTTAAAGTTCACCTTTTATGATTCCAGGTTGTCTCATATTTATTTGCTCAAAAGCTTCAGGCCACTGGAAAGTTCTTCCTCTTGCGTGGTAATCATGAAGTTCGAGACATCCAGAAAATGTTCACCTTTCATCAGTAAGTCTTAGATTGTATAAAAGTAAATGACTTTGTTAATAAAGTTGATAAAGAGAAGAGGAAAAGCACCAGTAGGGGATAGAGTGTTAAATTTTACATGATATTATATTTTCATTACAGGGAATGCATAAGAAAGTTTGGTGAACGTTTAGGAGCAAATGTTTGGAATGCTGTAAACGAAGTATTTGACTGTATGCCAGTTGCTGCTATTGTCGATAAAAAGGTCTGTTCTTTTGTTACAGTAGTATGTAAGTGTGAATACTGGCTTTAGTAGATATGTTATTAAACCAATGCTGTATGTATCTTCACATGTATATAAAATTAAAATGAATGCAAACAGTGTCATAGCTAGGTATCAATGGGGGGAACTCAAAGATATTCTGATGCCTAAGAAGGGTATTTGAGCCTATTCTGGTATCAAATCAGTACTGGGTTTTAGTAGTGAGCATTACACAATTGCTGCTATATTCATAGTATCCAAAGTATATTATAATTATATGAAATGGAAATTAGATTGGAGTGCATGCTGGGGGGCACAAGATTTTCATGGGGAACATGTGGCTCCTTATGTCACTTAACCCATTTGTGATGGGTGTCCCACGTATGAGACACCTGGAGAAAAAAAAACTTGCCGGGTGTCCTGCCAGTGTGACGCTGTATCGGGGTTGGTGCTCTGACTCAGCAGCGGGCCGCGGCAGGTATGTGGGCAGAGTCCAGGCCAGCCATACATGCCGATTTTGTAGCCGCCCGGAAACTTTTATTTTCAGCTTCAAAATTTACCCGCCTTAGTGAGTTAATGCAAGTTTGCTGTGAAAATGACCATTATTGAATATCACAGATTATCATGGTTGTAACCACACAAAAAAATGGGGAGACAAAAGCACAACATTAAACAGCTCCTTATAAATTGTTTGAAATTTAAGAAGTTATGGGCAGTTAAAAGGACTATTTTTGTTCTTGTTATGAAATGTTTGTGTATATATAATTCTTGTTTTATCTTTACAAAAATAATCAATGTGAGGAATGCAGTTGCCAGAGCAGGATATGACTGAGTGATTACTCACTAAAATAAAACTCATTAATAATGAACACCATACATAACTTTTGTAATATTTTGAAGACCGCATTACATTTTCCTTTGATAATTATACTTTGTATGAGACAGAGCTCTGAATGGGTTATTCCATGCCAATTCACCAGGGCATCACACCATACCCCAGCAAATAACTTTAGATTTTGTAGATTTGGTACAAATATTCCCTTCTGTGAAGTATATAATTATGCTGATTTATTTTGCCATAGACCTTACCCTTTTCATTTTATTGGTGGTTCAGTTTTTCCTTATTTGGCCCCCAAATTCGGGATGTGGAGCATCTCTGGATCATGGTACCTTTTAAGAATTTTAAAATGAGTACTTGCATAATTTCAATGTACATGAAATTTGGTGCACAGAGCAAACAAAGGCTCTAGATTTTAAATAATGCACTTACTTTATGAATTTTTAATTCTCAGCAAAATCACCATGAAAAAGCACATCACCCCAAATTTCCTCTTTTTTCTGCTTCCAATATCTTTATTGAGATTTAGCCAAATATGAATGTGATGCAGGGTTATGGAAGAGATACAGTGAAAATGAAAATTATGATCTGATATGTGATTTTTCCATTGGTGCTGAAACACAGTTCAATGTGTTGTTTCAGGATATGTTTGTTGTGATGCGACAACAAATTTTGCATTAGCATGG
>NW_020871259.1:728831-738831 GCF_003789085.1 Penaeus vannamei
CTCATCTTTATCATCATTTGCAGCATCTTCTTTTCCTCATCATTATCATCATCATCATCTTCATCGTCCTCCTCATCATAATTAGCAGCATCTTCGCCATCATCATCACCATGCCTTTAGACAGATCTGAATTCCCTTAAAAAAAAACCCCACAGACATTGATGACATACTAATGCTGGCAAATCTAATAACAGTATAATATATGAATAAGATAAATAACAACACAACGAGAGGTATTCATTCTCACAATGAACTTTGATGATAGCGATGATGGTAAGGGTGAGAATGGTGATTTTGAAGTTGATAAGGGTAGGGATGATGATGTTGAAGATGCAATTGATGATAATGAAGGTGGTTTATGATAATAATGATGATAATTAAGGTGGTTTATGATAATAATGATGATAATGATAATGATAACAGTAATGATAACGTAAAAAAAATACTCAAAATAATAACAATGGTAGAGAACAACAATATGAACATAAAATTGACACTAACGATAATAGCGTTAAACATAAAGCTAACAGCTACAGCAATTATGATTTTGATAACGCCCTAAAGAGAGAGAGAGAGAGAGAGAGAGAGAGAGAGAGAGAGAGAGAGAGAGAGAGAGAGAGAGAGAGAGAGAAGAGAGAAGAGAGAGAGAGAGAAAACAGCCGAGGAGAGAGAGACAGAGAGAGAGAGAGAGAGAGAGAGAGAGAGAGAGAGAGAGAGAAGAGAGAGAGAGATGAGAGAGAGAGTGAGAGAGAGACGAGAGAGAAGAGAGAGAGAGAGAGAGAGAGAGAGAGAGAGAGGAGAGAGAGAGAGAGAGAGAGAGGAGAGAGAGAGAGAGAGAGAGAGGAGAGAGAGAGAGAGAAGAGAGAGAGGAGGGGGGGGGAGGGGAGAGAGAGAGAGAGAGAGAGAGAGAGAGAGAGAGAGAGGAGAGAGAGAGAGAGAGAGAGAGAGAGAGAGAGAGAGAGAGAGAGAGAGAGAGAGAGAGAGAGAGAGAGAGAGAGAGAGAGAGAGAGAGAGAGAGAGAGAGAGAGAGAGAGAGAGAAGAGAGGAGGGAGGAAGAGAGAGAGAGAGAGAGAGGAAGAGAGAGAGAGAGAGAGAGAGAGAGAGGAGAGAGAGAGAGAGAGAGGAGAGAGAGAGAGAGAGAGAGAGAGAGAGAGAGAGAGAGGGGGGGGGGGGAGGGAAGAGAAAGAGAGAGAGAGAGGGAGAGAGAGAGAGAGAGAGAGAGAGAGAGAGAGAGAGAGAGAGAGAGAGAGAGAGAGAGAGGAGAGGGAGAGGAGAGGGAGAGGGAGAGGGAGATGGAGAGGAGAGGAGAGAGAAGAGAGAGAGAGAGAGAGAGAGAGAGAGAGAGGAGAGAGAGAGAGAGAGAGGAGGAGAGAGAGAGAGAGAGGGGAGAGAGAGAGAGAGAGAGGAGAGGAGAAGAGAGAGAGAGAGAGAGAGAGAGAGAGGGGAGGGAAGGGAGAGGGAGAGAGAGAGAGAGAAGAGAAGAGAGAGAGAGAGAGAGAGAGAGAGAGAGAGAGAGAGAGAGAGAGAGAGAGAGAGAGAGAGAGAGAGAGAGAGAGAGAGAAGAGAGAGAGAGAGAGAGAGAGAGAATGAGAAAGAGAGAGAGGGGGGGGGAGAGGGAGAGAAAGAAAGAAAGATGCAGCAGCAGCCACAATACCTGGACCCAAGCGCCACCTCTCCTTTAGACCTCATCCGGCTCATCAGTGTAAAGAGCGCACTCGAGCTATCAAAGAGAGTCAACACGATGACCCGGGTGTGCTATAGTTCCTCTCGTCATTATTCGTGCTCTGTGTTGACTCCCGCCCTTGCTCTTCTCCGTGGGCGCGACAAGGCTTGTTTTGTTTTGTTTTATTTCATGTTTGGTCTGTGAACGTCTGTCTGTCTTTTTGACTCTCTTTCTTTCCCCCTTCTCTTCTCTCTCTCTCTCTTTCTCTTTACCTTCTTGCTCTTGCTCTCCCCCTCCTTCCTTCTCTCTATCTCTCTTCTCTCCCTCTTCCTCATTCTCTCTCTCTCTCTCTCCCTCTCTCTCAGTCTCTGCTTAACCAGAGCTTGTATTTCTTTTATATTTCAATTAAAAAGTAACACCACAAGTTTCAAAACACAAAAGAAATAACACGATCTCTACAGATATCACAAAGGAATCGGAAATTGTTTACAGGCAGGTAAGATAACAGTAGACAACGATGAGTAAAAGAACAACAGCAAGAGCAAAAGGAACAAGTGCACACACTACTCCCTCCCTATCCTTTCCATAAGCCCGCATGAGTGCCGCGCATCCACAGGGGGCGCTGGGGGGGGGGGGGGGAGAGCAAGCAGGGGGCATGAGGGGAGGCAGGTGAGTTAGATGACGAGCCCGGCACTTCCATCCTTCAGGTACGGGGTGGCAGTTGCGTAGAGGTTGCGTGCTTGTGTCGTTTTGTTTGGGCGTTCTAGGCATCGTAGATAAGGGTGTTTCCCGTGCTTGAGTGTCGCTTTATTTGGGCGTTCGTGGCCTCGTGGATAAGGGTGTTTTTAAGGAATGCTTTACATGCGTCGTCTTGTTAGATCGTGGAGGAAGTGAAGGACAGCTGTAGTGACGCGATGTCTCGGTGTCCAGTGCTGATTTTTGGAGAGTCTTAGCTACTGGGAACAGGAGGAAAATCCGTATTACACTGCTGTCGAGCATGGTCACAACATGGCACTCTGATGGCCATGAAGTAGGCCACGTGGCTTCTCTGGTGGCCATGTCCCTCCTCACCGCCTTCTCGCTGTTGGCCAACCTGCTGGTGACGGCGGCGGTGCTAGGAAGCCCGCAGCTCAGGACAACGTGGAACAACTGCTTCGTTCTGAATTTGTGTCTGACGGAGGCGGCGGCTGCGGTGGTGGTGCTGCCGCTCTCCGTCACCGCCTTCGTCAGCGAGCCCGAAGAGCTGGCCCCGGGGCTCTGCGTCCTTGCGCACTTTTTCCACTCCTGTCTGGTCAACGTCATTACTTGGACGCTCTGCCTCATTAGCGTGGACAGGTGAGCAAGGGGGTATCTTCCTTATTTTATTTATTATCATTGTTATTATCATTATCAATGTTGCTCTCATTATTATTATAATCATTATCATTATTGCTATTAGCATTACTATTATAACCATTATCATTATTATTATCATTATTATAATCATCATCAACATTATCATTATTGTTATCCTCATTTTCGTCATCATTATCGTTACTGTGGTTATCACCATAATAGTCATCATCATCATTTTACAAGGAATGCTCATTTACTTATCTTCTCACGTATTTTCTTTTTCACCAGATTAATTGTTCTGGCTCTTTTGTCTGATCAGTGTTCCCATACACGCAAATGGCAGTAGTGTGCATTTCCACAAGCTAAAAATGTAATACGACACACTAGCAAAAAGAGTGTGCCTTTGCTTCTTCACTGCTATATGTTGTCACTGTTGGCAGGCGATGAATTGTGTGTTGTCAGTGTGGGTAATTGTTTGTAGATGGCCTAATTCCTCCGTAATAAATCGAAATGAGTGCGAGTCATTCACCGTAAATGCAATGTTCATCTTGGTGCATTCTTTGTATCGATACTTCGTAGGCCTATCTATCAATCCGGCAGATACATAACAGTGATTCATCCATGAAAGCAACCTTATTAAATCATTAGAATCTAACCCATTTTCGTTTTATTTGATACATTTCATACGATTCGAATGAATCAATTCGCAAAGCATAAGTATCACTCATGTGTTTCTAAAACGGACGTAATTTAAAACCAATGATATATTATGAAAAAGACGTAGTGAAAGTAAGAAGTTTTCTCTTTCTTGTTTCAACCAATGCCTTCCATGTTCGAGAGTCGCACTGTAGAAAATAAATTCTTGCCACTGCACGGCACCAGCCTCCGTAAGGCACAGCATGACATACCAATCGCTGGCAGGCACTACTTGATCCTGATGCCCATGACACACGCTGCGGAGGTGACGCTGTTCCGGGCGCTGGTGGCGATCCTGGTGGTGTGGGTCGTCAGTGTTCTGCCTGCGGGTTACCTGATCGTCACTGCAGGTCGGCCATTGCGTTCGCATTTTACGACGGGAAAGGCTAGATCAGTAGCAACTCAAAGAGGTGTCATGGCGTCAGTTTTGATGGTTGTTCAATGAAAGTATAACCATTAAAATCATTATTTTCCATCCTTTTTGAAAACTGAAGTGACCAAAATGATCAACCATATTCACAAAGCATCCGTAACTTTCGTAACGTTATCAAAATAAACCCCATGTTTTTTTTTTCCAAAAATAGAATCAGACGCCATGACATCTCGAGTTGCTACTGATCTAGCCTTAACCATTTTACGACTTCGGATGTTCTGTTCTTGGTTTTATCTTTCTTCCTTCGTCTTCCTTTTTGTGGTCTGCGTTTCTTAGTTCTTTGGCATGTAACTACTTCTTGCATAGTATTGCGCATCTTATACATAATGATAAGGAAATTTTGATGGCGCATGATTAGGTGGCGAGGAGAGTGCATATTGAACAGCCCTTTCGCTTCTTTTCCTCCACAAAAAGAGCCATGGCGCGGGGGAACCGTGTGCTGCGCGTGGGGCCTGGGTGTGTCCTCGTCCAACACGGGTTACGTCCTGACTGTGGCACTCCTGGAGTTCCTAATCCCTGCCCTCACTATGCTCTCCATGTACGCGTCTATTTTCAGGTACTTATGATTTTCCTTTTCTGTATTTGGTTACGTTGATATACTGTTCCAAACTTGCGAGGTTCTACTGTGTCCTCGGAATCACAGACCGTTACATCATTAACAAGTCTACTCTTTAAGAAAAGCGGTTTCAACTTGCATAACACTTGGATGGGTGATGCCACTCGCATGACTTTGCAGGGTCGCCCGACGTGCGGTGCGGCGCGTGGTTCCCGTGACAACTCAAGTACGAACCATCAGCGAGAGAGTGACGAACAAGGAAGAGCCTCTCGTCGCCAAGAGCATCTTCTCCCTCCTCCCGGCAGTCCAGGGAACCGCCCTTCCCTTGGGCAAGGACGCCGTGGGGAAAACGAACGCAAGCGACCGTGCGACGGAGCAGGCCAGGGGAGGCGTCTTCGGGCTGGTGTCGCCGTTTCTGGGCCACGAGGCTAAGAAACCGGCGTCCGTTTTAACGCCGATAGACGGGCTCCTGGACAGCGTGACGTGGGTGGCCCGCACGCCTACGCCCACCTCGCCCTCCACCTCCGCCACGCTCATGCTCACCGCCTCGGCCTCCTTCGCGGAATCCTACCCCAAGGCGAAGCTCGGGAAAATGGTCAGTGGCAGGATGCGCTTTAACTCGGCCTTTTTATTCTGCCTCAAAAACATCCACTTGTGGATGGAGAGGTTTAGATACTGATCAGATCTAATTCGCAGAGAACGATTCGGGATTGATCGAATTCAGCTAAAACACACTCAAAGGAAAAACGACTCCTAAACCTCTCTCTCTTCTCTAAAGAACATTTTCCCTATTAGTTAAATGCAACTGGTTTTAAGTATACTCTGGCAAATCCTTCCTCTCCTCTCCAGGCGAGTAACTCCGGTCCCCGCGGAGGTTCTGGTCAAGGCAAGGCCAAGAAAGCTGCCCGGACTCTTTTCCTGGTGGTGGGGACGTTCTGGATCCTCTGCGGCCCTTATTACGTCTTCAACACGTACGTCGCTCTGGCGCACCTGGCTCCCGACGCATACAGGTGAGAAGCCACGTTTAGGTTAGACCTGGAAATGTAAAACTATAAGATATTCGATGGCTGCGAACAAACCTTTTTTTTGTGTTTATTTGAGTAGGATGTCGATGTGTGTCCGAAATAACAGTGCAAAGCAAAGATGCTAAGAAGACTTTCATGCGTATATGTGTGTGTTTTAGGCGTGTTTTTGAATGTGTAAGCAGTTGTGTTAGGTAAAGCAGCCATGTTTCGGACGTCTTTGTCTCCACACATTGTCACCCATACCCTCGCTTCGCAATAGTTTTTTTTTCTTCCCTTTCCTTCCCTTTTTCCCTTTTATATTTCCCATCACAGGCACATTGTTTGCACTTATATATGTGTAAAGTAGGGTACATTTGGAAAATAAAGAGTGGGGAATGTGTGAGTCGGGTAGTGTGTCGAACCTGTTAACCTTACAGAGTGTATTTTAAGGTGACGGCTGTATACTGCATGAAACTGGTTATTTATTGATGTCAGATACAGGAAAAATTGACATGGGACCAACTTCAACGTTTTGGAGAACCTGAATACTGTCATAAATAACCACGTTTGCAGCACAATAATAAAACGATAAGAAACGATAATGTAAAAAAAATAAGCCTTCACCTGGTCGCAGCGAAGCCATGGAGGAAGGGTTGAAGTTGCTGAAGGTCGCACTCGAGGAGCGGAGGAGCGTCGAGGTGACACTCAAGCAGCTGGAACAGACGCTGAACTACACCCTTCACAACGCTAGTCTTCCCTGTAGGATTAGCTCTCAGGTGTGTGGTTTGCGTTGGTATTCAGCGCCTGCGTGAGTGGACGTGCTTGGTGAATATTATTCGTCTGGTCAGTGCTTCGTGATGTCTGTTCGTGCTGCGTGTGTGTGTGTGTGTGTGCAGTATATGTAAGTTCAAGTATTCATTTATATAAGTCTGCCTACGCCTGTCACTTACTTATTGTTCCGTATGTCGCATTTTGTTGTACATCCCCCAGGGTCGTGCTCCTAAGGGCTAATCTTTCAAACACAATTGATCTTTCTCTTTATTCTGCCAATTTTCATGTCTGTCTTCTTATTCCATTTCTCCCTTTCCCTCCGTTTTCTTGTTCTCCAGTTTATCTTATTTTCTTTCTTTTTCTTCTATTGTTATTCTTTTCTCATACACTTCATATGTTTTATTTCATTTTTCTTCTGATCAATCTAAGTTTCTCGTCGCTTTGTTATTTCTCCTCAAATTTCCTATTTTTCCCTTCTCCCATTTTCCTCACCGTTCCCTCCTCTAACTCTCTCTCCAGGTGGGCGAGGAAAAGGCGCAGGTACTGGAGACTTTGGCTCATCTCACAGAATGGTTCCTCTATGGGTCCCTCCTCATCAACCCTTTCCTCTACGGACTCCTCAATCGAGCCATTCGGACGCAGCTCTTTCGGTGAGATTCGCACGACTCGACGATGGTAATTCGTTCGAGTTATTTGAGAATTGACTTTGGTTGTGCTTACCTGTGGTATTGATGCTGTTTTTTTATTTATTATTCTTGGGTGAGTGTTGCGATTCGAAAGATGTCTAGAAGGAGTGTTCTTGCGTTGAGCTTCACCTAATATTCTCGAAAAAAAAAAAAACAGAATGAACTAGATGTTTGCGTTACAAAAGACCTTTTCTGTGTTAAAATAAAAGTACAAAAACGCTTACAGGCTGATGGAGAGCGCTTGGAATGCCTGCTGGGGGTGCGGTCGCGACAACAAGGTCACGCCCTCAGATGCCTATGTGTCGGAGGAGGAGGAGGGTGAAGCAGAAGGTGTGGAGGATGACCTGCCCGACCAAGAGAGCCTCGAAAATATCCTAGAGTTCCTTCAGAGGACTGCAGACAAAGGTCAAATTGTCAAGGACAAGGTGAGGATGCTCAGCCATTTTGTAGATTAATCTTGTCTTCTTTAGTTAATTTAATACGAAAGTCTTTAAGAAACAACACTATTTTGGCAAGAAGACTGAAACGACACGACCTGATTTAAGCTTTTAATGTTTCAGATCATTAAAATGTATCCTAAGTTTAGAGTAAAAAGTGCTGAAAATGGTAGATAATTTGATTAATAATACCACTAAGTATGGGAATATACCTTTATTAGATATGACTTTATTTGCACGGGGAAATTATTCACGAAGCACCTGTGTATGCTTCCGTGATAGGGAATCGCATGGTATATTAAGTTTAAAAATTAAGTATAGAAACAATACTTTCCGAAGTAAGAGGATTTAAGGTGTGATTCAATATTATTCAATTAGATTTTTTTTTGATAGTCTGATGGTTAGCTAATAATTGTCCACTTTCTTTTCATTACATTTTATGTATCCTCTACCTCTTTTATTATGCATGAATAATTATGAATACATATCTGAAACTACTAATTAAGACATACCATTCTTCGCCTAACTTTCAGGAGCCGCCACGAAACATATTGGATGTTTCCAGCAACTGCCCCTCGATACTGTGAAGGAGTAAAACGCTTATTCATCTGGCAACCCGGTTTTGGCTGCATACGTGTGGCAATTTGTGTGGTGGGATGTTCTAGTGTATTTATTCATAGATGTGTAAATGTAATGCAATCTAAAGCTGGTCATTTAAATAGTGTATGATACCTTCGTATCTTTTATAATATGGTATACGACGCATAGGAACTGATATATATATATTTATGTATATGTGTGAGACTGATTGTCTGTGTGCATACCTTAGCGTGTGTTTTTGATGTGTATGGTCTTGTGTATCCATTTTTTCTGCATCTGTATGTATCCGCAAATGTTCGAGATTGGGTGTCAGTTGATATTTGTATAGACAGACCGAGGGTTCCCCTGTTTCAATGATGGCACTCGAACAGCCGTTCTTGAACCTAATTCACAGTGCACTTTTACCTGTATCACAAATTACTGCATCTCGAAACAAAATAAACATAGGATATATACACAAAGGGGAGATAAAGAGTTCACCATAACATTTATAGTAAATTCAAATGCCAACCCCTATGTCTTGCAGTCCACCGCGACAGTTTGGTAACCACTGAGATAGATACATAGGCCAATGCACCGGTAAACACAACATACTTAAATGAGAAAACGTGCTGTTACGTATGTGAAATTAAGATAACCCAAAGACTATTCTAGCAAGTGCATTTCTGTCGCGGCCACAACTCCTCCTAGCCATGGGACGCAGATCTCGCTGTGGTGTAACCGACCACAACGTCGGTGTTGACGCAGTTGGTGACTCTCAGTTCTTGCTGGATATCGAGGATGACCTGACAGGTCGAGGCCGTCGGGCACGGCTTCTGAAGGAAGAACAAGTACACTTCATCGGGACATGTCGCTATATCGCTGCTCTTTGGCGCTCGAGTCTTCTGCCTCTTCATGAAAGACTCCAGCATGGGACGCAGACTTTGCTTCACGAGCGGCTGGATCCATCGTTCGGTCTCGCCGAAAGTCTGACCGATATCTGAACGCGTGTAACCGAACTGGTCTTGGAAATGGTCTTTGATGAAATCCAGAACAGTGGACTGGAATTTGTTGCTGTTGGCGAAGGTATTCTGGCTCTGTTGCTGGGGCCTGGCGGTGTCTCCAGCGAAGAGCTTCCTGACGGAGATGGCGAGATCGCGGCTGTTGGAGGCTTCCAGGGGCGCGACGTACAATGGCGTCGCGATGGCATAATTGGGCCAGTTGAGTTTCTTCTTCTTGGCCAGGACGGTCTCCTTCTGCGTCAGAGCTTGGTCCAGCAGCGGCCACAAGGGCAGGCCATGTTCGTACCAAGTGTAGCCATTGCTCAGCGGGACCTCAGCGTCCACGAACCAGTTTGCCGTGTTGATGACGTCACTAGCCTCTCCCGCTTCCCACCTGACCTGATCGCTGAAGCTGTCGCGGTGGAGGTTCAGCGCCGCCGCCTGCTCCGTGCGCTGCCGGGGAGACGAGGCACAAAAGGTCACTTCAAAGGAAAATATTGACCTCTTCATCGGCAAATGAAGAAATAAATAAAGATGGCTGAAAAATATTGGAAATGAAATAAATGCAATGAACATATAAATGTTGCCTGTTCCTGAACCTTTACTTAATTTGAATTGTAGTAGATACTCTTTCGATGTATATTATTAACAGCATTCAGATCATGTTTATTACATTATAACTACATACACCATGAAAGCCTCAGATATGAAAAAGATCGAAGAAGCTGCATGAAAAACAATAAAATATCCAACGCAACGTAGACCAAGAACTAATTAATGATTAAGCTGTAGGGCCAAACATACAACAAACAACACTATTAAACTACACATATATGATA
>NW_020871259.1:760953-763453 GCF_003789085.1 Penaeus vannamei
TTTCAAGGTGGCTTGAAGTGCATGAATTTAGTTGTTTTAGTTTGATTTGTCTACTGGAGACCACCACACACACACACACACACACACACACCACACACCACACTACTACACTACACACACACTACACACACCAGGATAGAGGATGTGAGGACGCGAGGTGTAGTGGAGAGAGTTTGGTGCAGCGGCAGAGAGAGGGAAGAGGGAAGTGGAAAAGACACACACAGCGACGACCAAAAAGAGAGGTGGGGAGAGATGAGGAAGAGAGGAGCACGTGATGAGTGAGAAAGGGGTTGGAGGAGACGAGAGAGAGACGATGACTAGACGGAAGAGTGTGAGAGAGATGCGTAGAGAGAGAGGTGTGGTGTGTGTGTTGAGAAGGAGTGTGTGTTTTGTGTGTGAGATGGTTGATGTGAACGAGAGAGGAATCGGGAGCAGAGGTGGTGGGAGGTGAGGCGAGTCGTGTGAGGAAAAGGTTGGGATGGAGAGAGATGGACGGCGGAGGGGTGTGGTAGGGTTTAGAATCGGACGGGAAAGACGACGGAAAGCAGAGAGAGAAAGAAGGAGTGGATAGGTATGTGAGGAGAGGAGAAGATTGTTGAGAGAGAGAGAGAGAGAGAAAGAGAGAGAAAGAGAGAGAGAGCAGAAGAAGAAGAGAGAAAGAGAGAGAGAGAGAAGAAGAGACCTGATGCATGAGAGCAGAAGAGAGAAGAGAAGGAGAGATGAATGATGACGGAAGAAGAGAGAGAGACAGAGAGGAGAAAGAAAACAGAGACGAGAGACACGAGAGAGATCAGAAACAGATTGACAGAAAAAAGAAAAAAAAAAGACAAGTAAGACGAAAGAGGAGACAAACAGACAGAGAGCAACAAAAAAGAAAGCAAAAAACAAAAACAGAAAGAAAAGAAGAGGAAGACAGAAACAGAGGAGAAAACAGTCAAAAAAGAAGCGAGAGAGAGGAGTAGGAGAAGGAGACGAACCTTCTTCGGTGCCGCTTGCTGGAGCACGTCGTGCGAGTCACACAGGCAAAGGTACCTTAGTGTTGCAATGATTAATCCGCAATGACTTCCCGAAGGAGTCTCCTCGCTGACAGCCGATAGGAATTAATCTCTCGAGGTCCGTGACGAAGCGAGAGGGGTAAACTGTTTTAATCTTTAAAATGCTTCTTCCTTTTCTTCCTGTCTGTCTGTTCCATTTTCATCACAGCCTCTCCTGCTTTCCTTCTATGTCTTCTGCTTCTGCTTCGTGTGTAGAAGCTGTGTAGAGTCGTGTGGGAAAATGCTTCTTCCTTTTCTAACTGTCTGTCTGAGTCTTCATGTTTCATCCCAGCCTCTCCTGCTTCTCCTTCTATTAACTCGGCTCAGTGTCTTCTGCGTTCTTGCTCGAGCGGTAGAACTGATGTTTAATCTGTAATAGAGTGCTGTGCTGTCGCGTGTGTTGTCTGTGTGCTTCGGTGGGTTCATTTTCATCACTGCCGTCTCCTGACTGTTGAGGGCTGCGTGTCTATGTCGTGTCGTTTGCGCTTTCTGGGCAAAAACTGTGTTTTGTAACGGTAAAGAGAAGTAGCTTGCTTGTCGCTATGGCGGTGTGGGTCTGTCTGTTCCATTTTCATCACTGCCTCTCCTGCTTTCCCGTTCGGATCTGTCGTGCTGTGCTAGCTTTGCTGACGTAAACTGTGATACGACAAAATTGGCTGGCTTGGAGGGTCTTTTCTTCCTCTTGTCTGTCGTGTTTCGCATTTCTCAAATCACGTGCCACTACTAACCTGCTTTACCTTACTATGTCTTCTATCACATTCTGCTATTCGAGTAAAACTAGTTTTGGATCTTTAAAGATACGTTGCGCTTGATCCTGTCTATGTCTGTTCCATTTATACAGTACAGCTGGTGGCCCGATTGCTTTCACTGCTTTCCGTACTATGTCTCTTTGCTTGGCTGAGGCTTCGTGGGAGAGGAAAAGCTGGTTTTGGAAGGTCATTTAAAATTTGAGGAAACGTGGCGCCTACAACATGAAAAAATATCGCCCAAGAAGAAGGACAGAGATTAATAAACTACGAATAAATGACTAGAGAAAGCATAAATACCATGAATGATAAGAAGATGGGGAAGAGAAGATGAGGGAAGAGGATGATGAAGATGAGAGGAACAGAAGGTGGAGGTGGAGGAGTAGGGAGAGAAGAAAAATAGGAAAAGAGGGGAAGAGGGAGAGGGGAAGGAGAGAAAAAAGAACACTAAGAGGAAGAGGAGAGGACGAGAAGGAGAAGGAAGAGTGGGAAAAAGGAAAAAGGGGAAAGGAGGGGCCGGAGGGTTGAGGAAGAAAATTAGAGGTGAAAATAAAAGGAGAATAGGAGGAAGAGGAGGATAAAGAGAGAGGAGGAGAAATAGGAAGAGGAGAGGAGTAGGAGGAGAAAGAGGAGAGGAGAAGAGAAGAAGAAGAAGAAGAAGAGGAAAGAAGGAGGAGAAAGAAGAAGGAAGAGGAAAAAAAGGAGGAGGAGGATAAAGAA
>NW_020871260.1:12775-15275 GCF_003789085.1 Penaeus vannamei
AGGATGGGGTGGAAGTGGTGGGGAGAGAGAGGTAGAGGTGGAGAGTTAGGGGAGGATGGTGGTGGAGGTGAGGGAGATGATGGGGTGGGTGGGTGGAGAGAGATGTTTCTCCTGTCAGGAATCTGGCGAGAGGAGGGCGATGGTGGGTGCGAGTGAGGGAGATAGAGGTGAGATGTTAGGGGAGGGTGGTGGTGGAGGTGAGGGTGAGGAGGGGATGGAGGTGGTAGGGGAGAGAGATGGTCCACCTGTCAGGAATCTTTCGGGGGAAGAAGGCGAGAGAGAAGTTGGGGAATGTAGGTGGAGAAGTTGGGGGGGGGGGTGGAGGTGATGGGTGCGATAAGGTGGAGATAATGGGAGAGATGGAGATGCTGAGGGAGGGAGATGATGGCAATGAAGGAAATGCAGAGAGAGAAAGAAGATAGAGACGATACCATGAAATGTTGGAGTGAGGGAGAGGAAAGCAGAGACGAAAACATTGAGGGAGATGTGGAGATAGTGAGGGAGATAGTGGTGGAGGGATGCTGGAGCGAGGGAGATGGAGAAGATGAAACTAGGAGGGAGAGAAGGGAACATCCGCCTGTCACAGAGATAGAGAAAATGGATAAAGGGGAGGACAGTGATGGAGCGATAAAGATGGAGAAGACGGAGTGAGCGAGATGGCGCTGATAAAGAAAGAGATATGAAGAAAGGAAATAAAAGAAGACTGAAGGAAAATGGCGATGGGATTGAAGTGAATGAGGGAATAAAGAAGGAGAAAAATTATAAAGAAACGAGAGAGAAGTAGAGGACGATAATAACATTTTTTTTCGGAAGAAAAATAATGAAAGTGAATATGAGAGAAACGGAGAAAGGAGGGAAGAATAAGAAAAAGAAGAAATACAAAGGGATATAAAAGAAGAGAAAAAAATATATAATGAAAATGAAGAAGAAAATCCAAATAAATATATTAATGACGTAAAAATACGAACAGCATAAGAAGAAGAAAAGAAAAGAAGATAGAAAGAAAAGACTGTACAAGAAATAAAAAGAAAAATATATATATATATAAACAAGTAAAGACAAAGACGATAGTGAATTAAAGACTGTACAAGGAATAAAAGAAATTTAAAAAAAAAATAGAAACAAGTAAAGACAAAGACGATAGTGAATTAGACACCGAGAGCTGTACATAAGACAATAATAACAAGACAACCGCTGATAAAAGAGGGAGGGAGCACAAACACAAAGATTCTATCTATCTTTATCTCTCTCTTCTATCTATCTATCTCTATCTATCTATCTATCTTTTCTCTCTCTTTCTCCCTCTCTCCCTCTCTCCCTCTTTCACCTTTCCCTCTCCCTCTCCCTTACCTCTTACCCTTACCCTTACCCTCTCTCTCTCCTCTCTCTCTCCTCTCTCTCTCTCTCTCTCTCTCTCTCTCTCTCTCTCTCTCTCTCTCTTCTCTCTCTCTCTCTCTCTCTCTCTCTCTCTCTCTCTCTTGCTTTGTACTTGAATCGCTGTCCATTGCAAGTCGTGCATTTGCCTCGGGATGTAAGTAATGACAGAGGTGTAAAGAGAGGAAGAATAGGAGAGGAGAGGGAGGAAAAGGAGGGGAGGAAAAGAGAGGAAGAATAGACGGGAAAGGAGAGGGAGAAAAGTAAGAGGGAGAAAAGTAAGAGGAGAAAAGGGAGGGGAGAAAAAGAGGACGAATAGAGGAGAGAGGAGAGGGAGAAAAGTAAGAGGCAGAAAAGGGAGGGGGAGAAAAGAGAGGACGAATAGAGGGAGAGAGGAGAGGAAGAACAGGGAGTAAAGAGAGGAAGAATAGAAGGATAGGAGAGAGGGAGGAAAGGGAGAGGAGAAGGAGAAAAGAGAGGACGAATAGTGGAAGTAAAGAGAGAAAGAACAGAAGGAGAGGGGAGAGGATTAAAAGGAGGAGATGGAGGAGATGACGAATAGAGGGAAAGAAGAGAGGAGTAAATAGAGGAAAAACAAAAGGGGAAAAATAACAGAGGGAGGGAGGAGAGGAAGCAGAGAGGGAGAAGGGAGAAGGGAGGGGAAGGGATAGATAAGAGAAAGAACAAAAGGAAAGACGAGGGGAATAGAGAGAGAAAGGAGGGGAGAGAGGATGAGAAAAGAAGGGAAGGGAAGAGGGGCCGTATATATATATATATACGTGTGTGTGTGTGTGTGTGTGTGTGTAGAGAGAGAGGTAGAGAGAGAGAGGAATGAAGGAATAGAGGAGGGTGGAAAAGATAGAAGAAGGAGGTAGACGCAAAGAATGAGGAAAGTTGAATAATGGACGACACACAAAGGTACTTCGTTAAAAAATAAAGAAGAATAAAGAAAGAGATTGAACAAAATAATAGAAAAGAGAATATAAGAAAGAGACGATATCCGGAGTGATTTGAAAAGATGAGAGCGGGAGTTGACGGGAAGGGGGGGGGGAGGTTGAGAGGGGCGATGAGGAGGAAGGGAAGGGGAGAGGCGAGAGAGAGGGGAGAACGAAAGGGAGAGGAGAGA
>NW_020871260.1:22775-30275 GCF_003789085.1 Penaeus vannamei
ACAGACAAAGGAAAAGAAAATGCCAAGGAAACACAAACTGAAAACCCAGACAGAGGTACACTAAACACGAAGAAGAAGAAATATGAAAAAGAGAGAGAGAAAACTGGAATAAAATTGCATTATTTATGACGAATATCTTTATAAGAGGAAAATCCGAGAAGAAGCGACGACGCTTTCGAACTCAGAGGGAAGAAAAGTGCATGTGTTTGGGGGGAATTTTCGTTCGAATGCGTGGAAACTGGTTTGGAATATTCGAGAGATTTTACATTGAACCTCCATCCTTGCTTTTATTCTGTCCGGATGGGATTATTTGCTTACGTTCATTTATTTATTCATTTTTAAGTGGTTTTTAATCCTATTTTTCTTTTTTTCTTTTTTGGTGGGGGTGGGAGTGGTTGTCTGTTATTTTTTCTATCTCTCTCTTTCTCTCTTCTCTATCTATCTATTCATCTATCTGTCTATCTCTGTCTTTCTCTCTCTCTCTCTCTCTCTCTCTCTCTCTCTCTCTCTCTCTCTCTCTCTCTCTCTCTCTCTCCTCTCTCTCTCTCTCTCTCTCTCTCTCTCTCTCTCTCTCTCTCTTCTCTCTCTCTCTCTCTCTCTCTCTTCTCTCTCTTCTTCTCCTCTTACTCTTTGTCTGTTTCTTGCTCTCCTCTCTCTCTCTCTCTCTCTCTCTCTCTCTCTCTCTCTCTCTCTCTCTCTCTCTCTCTCTCCTCCTCTCTTCTCTCTCTCTCTCTCTCTCTCCTCCTCTCTCTCTCTCTCTCTCTCTCTCTCTCTCTCTCTCTCTCTCTCTTCTCTCTCTCTCTCTCTCTCTCTCTCTCTCTCTCTCCTCTCCCTCTCCCTCCTCCCTCTCCCTCTCCTCCCTTCTTCTCCTGTCTCCCTCTCCCTCTCCCTCTCCCTCTCCTCTCTCCTCTCCTCTCCCTCTCCTCTCCCTCCTCCCTCTCCTCTCCCTCCTCTCCCTCTCCCTCTCCCTCTCCCTCTCCTCTCTCCCTCCCTCTTCTCCCTCTTCCTCTCTCTCTCTCATTTACTCACTCATTCATTCAGTCACTCACTCTCACTCATTCCTACTCTCCCTCTCCCTCGCTCTCTTTGTCATTCTGAAAATGACATCAATCTATCTATTCCTCTATCTTTCTATCTATATGTCTGCCTCTATGTACCTATCTATCTATCTATCTACCCGCCTACCAACCAACTATCTATTCCAATCTCTCTCGCCATATTCCTTTCATCCTTGCTTCCTCCTGTTTCCTCTTTCTCTTTTTCCCTCACTTTTCTTCAGCTCTCTTCTTCTTCTTCTTCTTCTTCTTCTTTCTTCCTCCTCTTTCTTCTTCTGGATGTAAAACTGCGCAATGGGGATGATCCAGATTCAGCAACTCTTGTCTGCATTATCTCTTCTGTGAGATATATATTCCTTCTTCTTCTTCTTCTTCTTCTTCTTCTTCTTCTTCTTCTTCTTCTTCTTCTTCTTCTTCTTCTTCTTCTTCTTCTTCTTCTTCTTGGTCTTCTTCTTCTTCGTCTTCTTCGCTTTGGTTTTTCTTCGTCGGGCTGTTTCCCTCTTTTTTTCTTTCTCCACTTCTATTATTCTTTCTCCTCCTTCTAGTTCTCATTCTCCTCTTCTTTCTCCTCGTCTTCCTCTTCCTCCTTCGCCTCTTCCTCCTTCTCCACTTCTCGCTCTTTCTCATCATCATCATCATCTTTCTCCTCCTCTGCCTCTTCCATCTGTCACATCTTACACCGTCTCTCTCATTTCCTCTTTTTATCTTCTTTCCTTTTCTCTTCTCTTCCCCATTTCTTACCTGTTAAAAGAGTAATGTTCCTTCGAAGCAGAAATGTTCATGCTCCTCCTCCTCCTCCTCCTTCTTCTTCTTTTTCTCTTCCTCTTCTCTCTTCCTCCTTCTCTTCCTCTTCCTTCCTTCCTCTTCCTCTTCCTCTTCCTCTTCTTCACTTCCTCCACCTCCTCTCCTCCTCTTCTTCTTTTTCCCTCCTTCCTGGCTTCCTCCTTCTTCCTCTTCCTCCTCTCCTCTTCCTCCCACATCCTCCTCCTTTCCTCCTCCTCCTCCTCCTCCTCCTCCTCTTCCTCCTCCTCCTCTTCCTCCACCTCCTCTTCTTCCTCCCACCTCCTCTTCCTCTCTCTTCCTCTTCTTCTTTTTCTTCCTCTTCCTCTTCCTCCTCATCATCATCTTCCTCCTCTCCTCCTCCTCCTCCTCCTCCTCCTCTCCTCCTCCTCCTCCCCTCCTCTTCTTCTTCTTTTTCTTCCTTCCTTCCTCCTCTCCCTCTTCCTACCTCCTCCTCCTCTTCCTCCTCTTCCTCCTCTTCCTTCTCCTCCTCCTCTTCCTCCTCCCTTTCCTCCTGCCTCCTCTTTCCTCTTCCCTCTTTCTCCTCCCTTCCTCTTCCTCCTCCTCTCCTCGTCTTCCTCCTCCTCTTCCTCCTCCTCTCCTCTTCCTCCTCCTGCCTCCTTCCTTCCTCCTCCTCTCCCTCTTCCTCCTCCTCCTCCTCTCCCCTCTTCCTCCCTCCTCCTCGTCTTCCTCCTCTCTTCCTCCTCCTCTCCTCTTCCTCCTCCTTCCTCTTCCTCCTCCTTCCTCTTCCTCTTCCTCTTTTCTCCTCCTCCTCTTCCTCCTCTCCTCTTTGGGGTTGTCTTGGGCACTTTTGGGATTTTTAGGCATTCTTGCGCTTCTCCTCTGACTATTTGTTTTTGATTTTCGATTGCCTTGTGTTTCTTATTTGTTGTGTTTTTTATGATCTCTCATTTTATTGTTGTTTTCCTTTTTTCTCATTTATATGCTCGTTTTTTATTCTGCTTCATTCTGTTTCCGTCGATTTTCTTTACCTTTAATTTTCTTTCTTCTACTTTCTATTCATTTGTTTTCTCCACTTTTTTACTTACTTCTGCTTTATCATCATTTCTTCTTTTTTTTCTCCTTCCTTTAAATCCTAATTTATTCCATTCTAATCTATTCTATTCTATCTTATTCTTCTTTCTTCTGTTTTCTTCGGCCTTTATTCTAAAACAACTTCCTTTCCCTCTCTCTTTCCATTCTCATCTATTTCTATTCTATCTTATTCTTTTCTTCTGTTTATCTTCCCTTTATTCTAAAACGAAACTTCCTTCCCTCTCTTTTCCATTCTCATCTATTCATTCTATATATTCTTCTTCTTCTGTTTTCTTCGGCCTTTATTCTAAAACAACTTTCTTTCTCTCTTCCATTCTCATCTATTCTATTCATCATATTTCTTCTTTCCTTCGCCTTTATTCTAACAACTTTCTTTCCCTCTCTTTTGTNATCGGGAGAAAATCTTCGCCTTTGAAAATCTGGGATTATCATAATGTCTCGTTTCAGGAAAGGACTCCGATTTTCTTCGTGTTTCTTTTTTTAACTTTTTTCTTTTTCTTTTCTTTTCTTATTCTTTTCTTTTCTTTTCTTTCTTTCTTTTTCTTTTCCTTTCTTTTCTTTCTTGGTCTTTTCTTTTCTTTTCTTTCTTTTACTTTCTCTTTTCTTTTCTTTTCTTTTCGTTGTTGTTATGTTTTTTCTTTCTTGCTTTCTTCTATAACAGGGATGAATTTTTGTGATGATGTGATGATGGTGAACTTAGGTGATGCATTGACGATGGATTGTATTATATCACATTTAATATATACATATTTCAGTCAGCGACGAACATCAATGACCTGGAGAATACGATATCAGATACATCTCTATATATATTTTACTTTTATTCAAGATTTGTACGGTATCGCGTGTTCTATCTTGTTGTTTGGTTATTTGTGATAATGATGGCTGCATTCTTGCATGAAATTTGAAACAATTAGGATAACTGTATTGAGCATAAGAATGGTGACCTCCCTCTCTCCTCCCTCCCTCCCCCTCCTTCCCTCCCCTCCCTCTCCCCTTCCTTCCCTGTTCCTCCTCTCTCTCTCCTCCTCCCTCCCTCCCTTCCTCCCTCTTCCTCTCCCTCCCCCTTTCCCTCCTTCCCTACCCTCCTCCCAAACCCCTTTCCTCCCTTCCTTCCCTCCCTTCCCATTCCCACCGTCCCTCCCATGCGTCCTAATCACCTCCGCATTTATAACTATTTTTCGCTCCATCACTTAAAAACAAGCAAAGAAACCGAGACGACATCGAAAGTGACATCTCATTCCCAGGCATCACCTAACCGCATATGCACGTTTGCGACAGTTAATAAGGAAGCTTCTGGTCTGGTGAGGGCTTCTGCTCGGATATTTTGCCCCTTTGCTGCTGCCCGGTTGTTGCAATGCCGGCCCTATGGTTCGTCCGCCTATGCCCTCCCAGACATGAAGTAAATCTGTTATAATTCTCATCCTCCTATTCTCTCTCTCTTCTCGTTCTCTCTTTTCTTCTCCTTACTCTCTCTCTCTCTCTCTCTCTCTCTCTCTCCTTCCCTCCTCGTCTCTCTCCTCTTCCTCTCTCCTATCTGTCTGCTCTGCGTTCTGTTCTTTGTCTGTCTTCTCTCTCATCTCTCTCTACTCTCTCTCTCCTCCTCTCTCCTCTAACCTCCGTATTCTCTTCTCTCTGCGTCTCTTCTCTCTCCTCTTCCTCTCTCTCTCATTGCTCCTCTTAGAAGCAGGACACAATCAAGCGTACGTCGAATTAGAATTTGGTTTCTGATTATAGATACACAGGTTTTATTGCCCAATGGTTATAATCGCCGTCTCAAGGGCTGGTTGTTTTTCTTCATTGAAATATAAAAAAATGATATAGTACATTCTTCGTTCTCTCCAATCTCAAATCATTAAACACAAATCGTCTTTTCAGGTTCGTCTCTCCGCGTCGTACAAGCCGCGTTCCTCAGCGTCTCCGCTAGGCGACGCCCCGCGACCGACCACGCCCTGCTGCTTTCCGTCCTTGTCACGGCCTCTCAGACCTCGCGCCGACCTTCTGGCTGGCGCTTCACCGAAGGCCAGGACGATGCCAGGTGTCACTTGAGGACGAAGGGGTGTCAGGATGGAACGACCTTCTATCCGCGCTGCCCTCCTTTCACGCAGCGTTCCTGACCCTTATCCATCGCGACAGACGAGGCCCTCCGGCGGCGAACCGCCCTGACGCAGCTTGGCGTGACCCTCAGTACACGTGCCTATGACGTCACAAAATCAGTCCCCCTGATCTGTGCTCTTGACAGGGCGGTGACGTCATCACGGCCACGATTCCCCTTGAAGCCTGCACTCTCGCTTAACCCGTCTGCGCCACGCACACTAGCTCATTTCCCCATCCAATCGCTTTCCAGTCATCACGGTACCTTCATCCCGGCCCGGTACGTCCTACCTCGCTAGCGTTTTCCATGTGTACCAATGACATGCTTCCATGCTTCTTCATCTACGCTGTTCTTTACTGCTGATCTGTAATGGTCTGTTTAGCTTGGATCGGTGGTGGCCGCTCAATAATGATCGCTCGATGTGCCTGCTGACATAAATTACACGGATCTTTAACCACCCTCCGGGGTGAGGGTCTTGACTTTGCCACAATCACTCCCTAGAGTCTTGCCTTTTTCACCTAAACGTTATTCCCCTCGATCCGCTGTGTGTCTGGCGCACGCCGTGACTTTCGCTATTGCGCAGCATGACGGCGCTCTGGACGGTAAGCCTCTACAACCCGACCGGAGTTTATGAGGCGCCCTCGGCTCTGCCGCCGGCTTTGGCGGCTCGAGGGTGCGCGCGAATGATTTGAGGATAGGATTAGGGAATGGGCGTGGGACAAGTGTGCGCTTCTTTGTACATACATACACATAAACACACGCACACACATACATACTTATGAGTGTGTATATGCTAAAAAAAAGAAAAAATGTATATATGTAAGCATATATATTATATATATATATATATATATATATATATATATATATATATATATATATATATATATATTACATATATGATTATATTGATAGATAATAGATATACATATGTATACTTTTTATATATATGTACACACACACTTTCCATCTCTATTCCCCTATTCCTCCTTTCTAATTGCCGCTCGCTTTTCTACTTTCCCTCTCTCTCATTCTCCTTTTTATCTCCCCTCTCTCTCCTTTCTATGTCCTTCTCACCCCTGTCCCTTCCTTTCTCTCCCCTACTTCTCTCTCTCTCTCTCTCTCTCTCTCTCTCTCTCTCTCTCTCTCTCTCTCTCTCTCTCTCTCTCTCTCTCTCTCTCTTCTCTCTCTCTCTCTCTCTCTCTCTCTCTCTCTCCCTCCCTCCCTCTCTCTCCCTCTCTCTCCCCTCTCTCTCCCTCTTTTCTCCCTCTCTTCTCTCTTCCCTCTCTTTCCCCTCTCTTCCCTATCTTCCTCCATCTCTATATCCACCCTGTTTCACTCCTGTATTCTAATTCCCGTTTACTGTCTCTTTTCCCTTCGCCTCTTCCCCTACCTTTATCTTCTTTCTCTCTCCTCTCAACTTGTTTCTCTCTTCCTCTCTAATTCCCCGTTCACTATCTTCCCTCTCTCTCTCTCTCTCTCTCTCTCCCTCTCTCTTCTCTCTCTCTCTCTCTCTCCCTCTCCTTCTCTGCTCTCTCTCTCTCTCTCCTCTTTATCTCTCTCTCTCTCTCTCTCTCTCTACTCCCCTCCCTCTCTCCTCTCTCTCTCCTTCTCTCTCTCTCCTCTCTCTCTCTCTCCTCCCTCCTCTCCCTCTCCTCCCTCCCCCTCTCCCCTCTTCCCTCTCCCTCTCCCTCTCCCCTCCTCTCTCCTCCCCTCCCTCCTCCCCCTCCCTCCTCCATCCTCCTCACTCTTCTCCCATTCCCCTCCCTTCCCCCTTCTTCTCCATCTCTCTTCCCTCTCCCTTCCTCCCACCTCTCTCTTCCACCCTGCTTCTCTCCTCCTCTCTAATTCCCGTTCGCTGTCTCTTTTCCCTCACTTAATTCCATATGCCACGTAAGGATATCGCCGTCTTTGTTCTTCCCTCCCTTTGTTCTGACTCCCAATATCGCTCGTAATGATATTGCAACAATGAGAAGCTCTTGCAACGTGCCTTTTATTGTTCGCTGGCTGCTGATGGCGTAATGCTGCGCTGTCGGAATTATTATATGTATAAAAGAAAAAGCTGCAGGCTGTTTTGGCATGTTTGGCCCGGGTCGGTGTGTGGGGGGTGGTGGGGGTGGGTCGCTGGTGGGGCCTGCTGCTCTTGGGTGGGTTCTTGCTCTTCCTTTCCCTTCTTCTTCTTCTTTTTCTTTTTCTTCTTCTTTTTCTTCTTTTCTTCTTTCCTTCTTCTTCTTCTTCTTCGTTATCTTCTTCTTCAGCTTCTTCTTTCTTCTTCTATTTTTTTCTTCTTTTCTTCCTCTTCTTTCTTCTTCTTCTCTTCTTCTTCTTCTTCTTCTTCTTCGTCTTCTTCTTTTTCTTTCTTCTTCTTCTCTTCTTCTCCTCTTCTTCCTCTTCTGTTCTTCTTCTTCTTCTTCTTCTTCCTTCTCCTCCTCCTCCTCCTCCTCCTTCTCCTCCTCTTTCTCTCTTTTCTCCTCCCTCCTCCTCCTCCTCTTTCTCCTCTCTTCCTCCTTCCTC
>NW_020871260.1:35275-42775 GCF_003789085.1 Penaeus vannamei
AGAAAGATAGAGAAAAGAGGATAGAGCGGTAAAGGGAAAGAGGGAGGGAAATACGATAAATGAGGAAGATACAAAATACACGCACACGACACACACACACACACACACACACACACACACACACACACACACACACACACACACACACACACACACACACACACACACACACACACACACACACACACACACACACACACACACACACACACACACACAACACAACAACACACAACACACACACACACACACACACACAACACACACACACACACACACACACACACACAGGTTGTTGTGGAACGAGCGAAGGATCAAATCCGCAGGAACTAAGACGAGCAAAAGATTGTTCCATTAGTTCGCCATAAATGGGAGAAGGACTTCGGGGAAGAGTTATAATAAAAAAAAAGGAAAACGGAAAAAAATAGTAATGACGATAAGGGAGAAAGAAAAGAAGAAGAGAGATAGAGGGGGAAGGGTGGAGAAAGAGGGAGAGAGAAAGAGAGAGAGGGAGAGGGAAAAAGAGAGGGAGAATGAGAGGCATGTGATTTTGCGAGGATATGTGTGTGTGTGTGTGTGTGTGTGTGTGTGTGTGTGTGTGTGTGTGTGTGTGTGTGTGTGTGTGTGTGTGTGTGTGTGTGTGTGTGTGTGTGTGTGTCTGTGTGTGCGTGTGTGCGTTTGTCTGTGTGTGTGTGTGTGTGTGCACGCGAGCGCACGCGCCTATACGTGTACGTATTTTGCATATCTGTATGTATGCATTCTGTATACATGTGAATTCCTGTACGTACTTATACCACGCGCCCAACTCCTTAAAAGATCAAGATCGCGTCCCGCCGCCCGCGCCCACCGCCGCCGCCGCCGCCGCCGCCGCCGCCCGCCGCCGCCGCCGCGCCCCGCCGCCGCCGCCGCCGCCGCCCGCGCCCACCGCCGCCGCCGCCCGCGCCCACCACCTCCGCCGCCCGCGCCCTCCGCCGCGCAGACAAAGGGGCGGCCTCGCATGGCGATGGAAAGGCGGGGAAATGACGTGTCAGGGGGCGGAGCCTGAGCGCTCGGCGAAATTCCCTCGTCCGTTTAAGTTAGTTTTCCGAACAGATTTTTTTTTAACTCCTCTCTCTTCTTCTAATCGCTGCTCTCTCTCTCTCTTCAAAATAAGTTCTTTCGTTGCCTTTTTTCGCCTCTTTCAAAATCTCGTCTTCTGTCGTGGTCTTTCTCTCTTTTTTTGGTTTTTTTTAACCCCCTTTTGTTTATTTTATTCCCCCTTAAAACAAAAAATCCCTCCTTCTCTCGTCTCTCCCTTCCAAAGGTAAAAGTCTTTTTCCTCCGGTTCTCGGTTTTTGGGCTCCCCCATATGTTCTGATAAACAAAGTTTTTTCGTCCTCTTTCTCTTTTCCCATTTCTCCTGTCTTTTCCTCTTCTCCCTCTTTCTGCTCCTCCTTTCTTCTTTCCTCCTACCCTCTCTTCCTCTTCTCTTTGTTTATCTCTTTCCGCTTTCCCTCGCTTTTTCTCCTCCTCTTTCTCTCTTTTTCCCTTTCTTTTCCTTTTCCCCATTCTTCTCTTTTCTCCCTCCCCTCCCTTCTCCCCCTTCTTACCTCTTCCTTTCCTCCTCCCCTCCTTCCCTCTTTTCTTCTTTCTCCCTCTCTCTTTCTCTCCTCTCTCTTCTCTCTCTCTCTCTTCTTTTCTTCTTCTTTCATCCTCCTCTCTACCCTCTCCTTCCCCCTCTCTCTCCTCCTCTTCTTCCCTTCCCTCTATATCTCTCTCCTCTTTCCCTCTCTTCCCTCCCCTCTCTTCTTCCTCCGCTCTGTCGCTCTCGCTCTCCCTCTCCTCTCCTTTCCTCTCCTCCCTTTTTCTTTTTTTTCCTTTTTTCTCCTGTGTGTGTGATCTTTGAAATTCTCTTCTTTGCATGTATTCGGCCTAAAGTTAAGACTTGGAGAATTTTTCCACTCTTCATTTTCCCTTCTCCCCTTCCCGTTCACAACTACCTCCGCATGTCTGCTTTCTTCCTCTGTCTACAATTGCGTCGTGTCCTCTTTGCGCTCTTATTCAAATTTCTGTGTCTCTCTTGAAGTTGAAACTTCCATCGTAATCCTTGGCCACGAATGGCATCGCGTTTTCTTTTGGGGGTATTTCGGAATTATTACAGGAGGTGCTTTTCTATTTTATTTAATATATTTACATATATACAATAAAATACATAATATTCCATTCTCTTTTCTTTTATCCTCCCCTTTATTCCTACCCTGCCAAAAAAAAAAATTTTTTTAAACGGTGGTGGTTTTTGAGTGAAATTTTTTTTGGATATTATTTTGGTACAATCTTTTATCTGGTCCCCGTTTAATATTTATTCCTTTTGTTTACTTCATTCTTTTTATTTCATCTTTATTTTCCTTTTTCTTTTTTTTTTTCTTCTTCTCTTTTTGGGGTCCGGGCGCTCCTCTCTCTCCTTGTTTATCTTTTTCACAACCCAATATTCTCTTGTTATATCTATCAATTTGAATAGGTTTTAAAAGTAGATATGATTGTAATGCTATCTATCCCTCTTTTATCCCCACACAATCCTCGGGAAGAAGTGATTTTCTTATTCTTGTCTCAGAAAATTCTCGGTTTCATTCTCTCTCACTCTTTTGATTCCCGTCCCACTGCGCCTTTCCCATACTAAGTTATCGAAACGTAATACACCCAAATTCGCCCTGATAATATATTCCACCCCGTCCTCCCTTTTCATCTTCCCCGCTCTTCCCTCTTTTTTTCCTTATTACTTCATTCCTTCTCTCTTCCCATCAACAGCAAATATCTTAATCACAAACGAAACAATGCCATAACTTTCTTCCCCTTTCTTCTTAATTCCAACTTATGTCTCTACAAATACTTTAATGATTTAAAAGATTTTATGTGGGAGTCATTATGTTGGGATTAATATCTAAAAAAAGAGATGTTAATTGTTTAAGTTCTGTTCTTTGCTGGTTGAAGACATAATTAGCACATGACGATAACAAGAATACGAATTGTGCCGCTTTCCTCGAACCAATGAATACGAAGCTAGGGAATGCGTATACGGCGGAGAAAGAATTGGCGTAAAACCAAAAGTTACCCGAACCAACCCCTGACAATCAATGTGTGCATGGAGAAAGATTCATCAGCCATACTGATTGAATAAATATTATTGGTCCGAAGACTGTGTAATTTTTCCCTGCCTCCCTTTTCCTGAGTAATTTTTCTCGAGATTATTCCTTAGATTGTTGCATTCCTCTTTCTGAGAAGCATGGCGCTAGTGGGTTGGGGTGTGGTTCTGCCCGCACGTCATGGTGCAATGTTAAGATGGTGCAGCACGGGAGGAGAGGGGTAAGGGGATGTGGAAGGATCGGGCGGAGCAAAGTGAGGGAGGTAGAAGAAGGAAAGGAGCTGAAGATTCAAGGTAGGGGGAACGAGAGACCTGTAGGGAGGCGACAGCGGAGAGTGATGTTGTCAAGGATGGGGAGAGATGGCGTAGGGAAGGGAAGGAATGGGAAGGGAGCAGGGATAAGAAGAGAGGAGGGAAAAGGAGAAATGGGCGAGGTAGAGAAAGGGAGCGAAAAGGTTGGAATAGGGAGGAAGAGAGCGAGAGGTTAAGAAGCAGGGAGAGGGAGCGAAAAGGAAAAGGAATGAGAGGTTTAGGAAGGAAAAGAGGGAGGGAAAAGAATCGAGAGGTAGGTAAGGGAGAGAAAGGGTGCGAGAGGTTGGAAAAGGAGGGAGAGGAACCCGGAGGAAAAGAGAGAGGGATAGAAAAAGAGCAAAAAGTTAGAAAGGAAAGGACAGAGAGGTGAAGGGAGAGGGACCTAGAGACAGGAGAGGGGGGAGAGGGACCTAGAATCAGGAGAGGGGAGGGAGAGGGAGGGAGAGGGACCTAGAGATAGGAGAAGTAGGAAGGGGGTGGAGGAAGGAGGGGTAGGAGAGGAATGGAGAGGGACCTCGAAATAGGAGAAGGGAGGGAGAGGGAGGTGGAGGAGGAGAGGTAGGGAAAGACATATTGTACAAGAAAGAAATGGCGAGATGGAGTATTTATAATGCATTTTTTTGGGGGGAGCAACATTGCAGGGAAGCCTTTCTTGTCCGCAAGCTATCACACACAGTCCCCTTCTTGGAAAAGACTGCAAAGACGACGCTACGGAAAGCTTACTTCTTTTTGCCTCTTCTTATTCGTATTCTTATTCGCCATCATCTTTTTTTTCTTTTTTTTAATCTATATATTTGTTTCTGGATTTTTTCTCGGGTTTTCATGTTCTTTTCTTCATCATCTTCGACGGCTTTTTATTCTTGTTCTTCTTCCATTGCTTCTTCTCCCCTTTCTTCTTCTTCTTCTCCCCCTCCCTCCCTCCCTCCTCCTCTCCTGCCTCCTCTCCTCCCTCTCTCCTCCTCTCTCCTCTCCTCCTCCTCTCTTCCTCCCTCCTCCTTCTCCTCCTTCTTATCCTTCTCTCTCTCCCTCCTCCTCTCCTTTCTCTCTCCCTCCTCCTCCTCCTCTTCTCTCTCCTCCTCTTTTCCTCCTCCTCTTCCTCCTCTCCTCCTCTTCTTCTCCTCTCTTCCTCCTCCTCTTCTTCTCTCTTCTCTCCTCCTTTCCTCCTCCCTCTCTCTCCTCCTCCTCCTCCTCTTCTCCTGTTCCTCTTCTCCTCCCTCTCTCCTCCTCCTCTTCTCTCCTCTTCTCTTCTCCTTTCCTCCCTCTCTCCTCCTCTCCTCCTCTCTCCCCTCTCCTCCTCCTCCTCCTCTTTTCTCCTCCTCCTTTTCCTCCTCCTCCTCCTCTTCTCTTCTCCTCTCCCCTCTCCTCTCTTCCTCCTTTTCCTCCTCTCCTCCTCCTCCTCCTCTTCTTCCTCCTCTTTTTTCTCCCTTCCTCCTCTTCCATCCTCTCCTTTCTTCCTCTCTCTCTCCTCCTCTTCCTCTTCCTCATTCCTTCCTCATCTCTCTTCTCCTCCTCCACCTCCTCCTCTCCTCTTCCTCCTCCTCCTTTCCTCCTCTCTTCCCTCCCTCCTCCTCTCCTCCTCCTCTTCTCTTCCTCCTCTCCTTCTCCTCCTCCTCTCCTCCTCCTCCTCCTCTTCCTCTTCCTTCATCCATCTCTTCTTCTTCCTCCTCCTTCTCTCCCTTTTTCCTCCTCTCCCCTCTTTTATTCCTCCCATCTTCCTCCTCTTCCTCTTCTCTCCTCTTCCTGCTTTCCTTCTCCTCTCCTCTTCCTCCTCCACTTCCTCCTCTCTCTTCTCTTCTTCTTCCTCCTCTTCTTCCTCTCTCCTCTTCTCCTCTCCTCCTAAACTTCTCTTTCCTCCTCCTCTTCTTCCTCCTCCTCCTCCTCCTTTCTTCCTTCTCCCGTCCTCCTCTCATCTCCTCCCCCTCTTTCTCTATCTCCTTTATCTCCACTTCGTACCCTTCTTATTACTAGTTTCAGCTCTTCTCTATCTCATTTTTTATCTTCTTCGGTCCTTCATCTTCTTTTCATCCTTCTTTTTATCCTTTCACGAAGAAGGACAAAGAAAGGAGCGAAGAGGGTGGATAAAAGAAATGAAGGGGGGAAGAAGAGAGGGCGAAGGGAATGATAAGAAAAAAACAGAAGAGAATTAAGTCTTTTTTAATTAGATTTCTTTTGTTCTTCTTGTTCTCTCGTGTGTTTATGCCTTTTCTGTTCATTTTCTTTCTTCTTTTTTTTCTCTTGTCATTCTTATATTATCCTATACATGTATTGTCTCTGGCTTGTTATTGTATGTTTGTTTGTTGTTGTTGTTTTTTTTACTTCTACTTCTTCTTTTCCTCCATCTTTTTCTTCTCCTTCTTCTTTTTCTCCTCCTCTTCTTTCTCCTCCTCCTCCTTCTTCTTCTTTAATTCTTGGTTCACTTTGTGTCTAATAATCAACCACATTCAACATATCCTCTTTTCTTATCCCATGTTATCGACGTTTCTCATGTTCCCTCCGTTCGTGTATCGCTTATGGAACAATAATGATAGTGGAAGAACGTAAATATGTCATTGTAATGGCTCCATCAAGCATGCGTTGTTCAGATGAATAAAGGATTGCCAGGGTTCAGTGACGTGGAATTGTTCACAGAAACCAAACTTTCAAAAATACGTGTTTATGTGTGTTTGTTTGTGAATAGAGAGATCGAGGGAGATAGACAGATTGATAGATAGGTTGAAAAAAATAGATATATAGAAAAAGAGAGATATAGATACATACATAGATGGATAGATAGAAAAATTACATTAAAAAATACATGGATTGATAGATAGATTGAAAAGATAGATATATAGAATAAAGAGATATATAGATACATATATACATAGATAGATAGATAGAAAAAGAGAGACGGATGGATGTATGGATAGATAAGATAGGATAGATGGATATTTAAGATAGATAAACATAAAAGATAGATATGAAGACTGATGGGTAGACTGATGAATACATACAGATAGATAACTGAACTAACTGATTGATTTATAGACAGATAAACAGACCGATAGACATGTATCTACATAATACCAAAAACACTTGAAGGAAAATACACAAAAAATGTCGATAAAAAAGTACGCACCGACAACCTAATCCCAGTCAGCCCAATCAACCTAATCTCGCAGGTTTTTCTCTTCCTCCTCCCCTCCACCTCCACCTCCACTCCACCTCCTCCTCCTCTCTCCTCTCTCCTCCTCCTCCTCCCCCTCTCCTCCTCCTTCCTCCTCCTCTCCTCCTCCTCCTCCTCCTCCTCACTTCCCCTGCACTCTCTCTCCTCTCCTCCCCCTCCTCCTCCCTCTCCCTCTCACCTCCTCCCTCCTCCTCCTCACTCCTCCTCTCCTCCTCTCCACCTCCTCTTCTTCTCCTCTGCCTCCACTCCTCTCCTCGCCTCCCTCTCCCTCTCCCATTACCTCTCCACCTCTTCCTCCCCCTCTCCTGCCTCCTCCTCCTCTCCTCCTCCTCCTCCTCCTCCTCCTCCTCCCAATATCCACTTCACCTCCACCTCCACCTCCTCCTCCTCTCCTCCTCCTCCTCCCTCACCTCTCTCCTCCTCTCCTCCTCCTCCTCTCCTCCACCGTTCCTCTTCTTCTCCTCTCCTTCCTCCTCTCCTCTCCTCCTCCTCCTCTCCTCCTCTCCTCCCCTCCCCTCATCCCCCTCCTCCTCTCCTCCCTCCTCCACTCCTCCTCCTCCTCCCCTCCTCCTCCTCACTCCTCCTCCACCCTCCTTCCTCCTCCTACCTCCTCCCCTCCTCCTCTCTACCTATCCTCCTCCTCTCTCCTCTCCTCCTCCTCCTCCTCTCCTCCCCCCTCCTCTCCACCCCCCCTCCTCCTCCTCCTCCTCCTCCCCCTCCTCCCCACCTCCTCTCCTCCTCCACCTCTCTCCCCCTCCTCCTCCCCCTCCTCCTCCACCCCCTCCTCCACCCTCCTCCTCCACTCCCTCTCCTCCTCCACCCCTCCCTCCTCCTCTCCCCTCCTCTCCTCCTCCACCCCCTCCTCCTCCACTCCCTCCTCCTCACCCCCTCCTCCAACTCACCCCCT
>NW_020871260.1:47775-62775 GCF_003789085.1 Penaeus vannamei
GAGACGGTGGGGAAGAGGGAAGAGGAAAAAGAGGAGAATGGGAGAGGAGGAGGAAATGAAGAGAAGAAAGAGAAAAAGGAGAAAGTATTGGGAGGGGAAGAGAAGGAAGGAGATGAGCAGGAAGAAGAGGATACGAAAAGGAAGAGTAGAGGGAGGAAGAAGTTGTATGAGAGAATAGGAGATGAGGAGGAAGAGAATAGGAGTAGGAGAAGAGAGACGCGGAGAAGAAGGAAAAGGATAAAGTGTGAAGGATGAGCTGGAGAGAAGAGTAAGGAGGAGATAGAGAAAGAAGGAAGATAGAGTAGGAGGGAGTTAGAAGAAGGTGAAACAGTTAAGGAGGAGGAAGAAGAGTTAAGTGGAGGAGGAATTGGAGGAGTGGGAGAGAGCTGGAGAGGAAGAACTGAAAGAAAAGAAGAAGGAAGTGGAGGACGAGGGAGAAGTAATCAGAGGAAGGGCCCAGAGAAAATATGAGAGGAAAAAAGTTGGTAAAGTGGAAGATGAAAATGGAGAAGTGGAGAGAAGACATGGACGAAGAAGTAGAAGAAGAAAAAATAGAAAAAGAAGACGAGGAAGAACAGAAGAGCAAGGGCGAGAAGAAGAGGAAGAAAAAGAAAAAAGGAAGACGAAGACGAACAAGAAGAAGAAAAGAAAAAAGAAGAAGAAAAATAAGAAGAGGAGGAAGAAAAGCGAAGAAGAAGAAGAGGAAGAGAAAGAAAAAAAGGAGAAGACGAAAACGAACAAGAAGAAGAAGAAAAAAAAAAAAGACGAAGAAGAAGAAAAATAAGAAGAGGAGGAAGAAAGGCGAAGAAGAAGAAACAAAAAAGACGAAAACGAACAAGAACAAGAATAAGAAGAAAAAGAAGACGAAGAAGAAGAAGAAGAAAAATAAGAAGAGGAGGAAGAAAGGCGAAGGAGAAGGGGCCCGGAAGTCCGCGGAGTCAATGGCGGGCGCGACAAATGCACCAGCGTGAGTGACTGCAGAAAATAGATGAGCCAATACCTTCAGCCAGCAGCCATTCCCTCCTGACGGATGAGCATGTCGCTCTTGTTAATGGCGGAGGCACTGGTGATAACGACGATGGAGGAGGGGGCGGAGGAGGGGGAGGGAGGGAGGGAAGGTGGGGGGAAGGGAGGGGGGGGAGGGGGGGGAAGTGAGGGAGGGAGGGAGGATGGGAGGGAAGGAGAGGGAAGTAGGGAGGGAAGGTAAGAGGGGGGTTAGGTGGAGGGAGGGAAAGGGGGAGGGAGGGAAGGTGAGGGGGGTTAGGTGGGGGGAGGGAAGGAGAGGAGGTAGGGAAGGTGGGGGGGGAGGGAGGAAGGAGAGGGAAGGGAGGAGGGGGGAGGGAAGGTAAGAGGGGGGGTGGAGGGAGGAGGGGAGTAGGGAGGGAAGGGAGGGGGGGGTAGGTGGAGGGAGGGAAAGGGAGGAGGAGGGAAGGTGAGAGGGGGTCTAGATGGAGGGAGGGATTGATGAGAAGGAAGGAGAGGAAGGGAGGAGGGAAGGTGAAGTAGGGAGGAAGGGAGGGATGGGAAGGAATAGGAGGGGGAGGGAGGGATGGGATGAAATGAGCGAGAGATTGATGGGGAGGATGAGGTGATGGAGGGTGGAGGGAGGAGAGAAGAGGGAGGGAGGGAAGGTGAGAAAGGGTTGGATGAGGGTTTGATGGGAGAGATGAGGTGGAGGGAGGGGGGAGAGGGAGGGAATGAGTGGGAAAAGGATAAAATGTGCGAAAATGACAAGAGGGAGGGAGGGATGAGAGGGAGAGAGGATAAGGAAGAATGAAGGAATTAAGGATGTAAGGAGGAGGGATGAAAGGAGGACTGTGAAGATGAGTGAGAGAGGGAAGAGAGAGAGGGGAAGGAAGAGGAGAGTTCGGAGGGCAAGGTGGTATGGGGCGGGGGGGGGGGGGGTCGTTGCAATCAGAATTCTCGTCCTCTTTCGGCTTGTTGACGAACGAGAACAGTCTTTTTTTTTGTTGTTGTTTGTATTGCATTTTTTATTATCATTTTTATTCATTTTTTTATTATTATTCAGTTTTATTATTATTATTTGTTTATTTTTATTTTTATTTATGTTTTTTATTTTTTATTTTATTTTTATTTTTTCATTTTTATTTTTGTTTTTCATTATTATTCAGTTTTATTGTTATTATTTGCTTATCTTTAATGAATCGTTTGATGTTTTTATAACCGAACTGATTCATCCGATGCCTTTATGATTGTACTGAATCGTCTCGATCTTATGGTTTCACTGACTTTTTTTTTTTTTTTTTTTTTTCTTTTTTTTTCTTTTTTTGTGTGTTTTTGTTTTTGTATTAGTTTTTTGTTTTTCTTTTTTGTATATATAACCATACTCAATTATCTGGTGTATTTTATAATTGTACTGAATCATCCGATATTTTCGTAATCGTATTGAATTATCTGTTGTTGTTTTTTTATATATAACCGTACTGAATTATACTGAATTATCTGATATTGTTTATAATCACTGTGAATTATCTTTTTTCATTAATCGTACTAAATTATACAATGTTTTCATAATTGTAGTGAATTATCCAATTTCTTATATATATATATATATATATATATATATATATAATATATATATTGTATATATATATATATATATATATATATATATATATATGTGTGTGTGTGTGTGTGTGTGTGTGTGTGTGTGTGTGTGTGTGTGTGTGTGTGTGTGTGGTGTGTGTGTATATATATATATATTATATATATTATATTTAATATATATATATATATATATATATATATATATATATGAATTATCCGAATTTTGTATTATCGTCAGGATGTTATTTTCTCTTTTCATTCTACTTGTTCATAATCGACAAAAAAGAGAAGAAATAATAAGAAAATGTTTACCTTATAAATCGGAGAATTTTCGCTCAGAATAGTGCTGGCGACTAAGTGGTAATTTTGGTGCAATAAAGGCGATTGTCGTGTGAAAAGCGTAAGAGCTAATAAATGCAGTAAATATTCCAGAAATGAGATAAAACTTCATTCTTTTATCGAGCTTAAGCTTCAGTAAATTCAGACACACTAGAATGATAAAGACAATAATGATAACGATGAATAGAAAAAAATTATAAATTTAAAATATAGATAAAAATAAAATGAATAATAATAATAAAATCGATAAAGATAAGATAATAACATCGATAAAGATGAGATGATAGAGATAAATAGACTGAATCAAAATCAAATGAGATAAAACTCGATGATAATATATATGAAAATCAAATAAGACAAAACTCGATGAAAAACAAAAATGAAAGATAATGAAAATGACACAAAATCAAATAAGACAAAACTCGATGAAAGATAATGAAAATGACACAAAATCAAATACGATAAACCTCGATGAAAGATAATGAAACCAAACATATAAAAAAATAAAGTACCAAAAACCACACGGACCGGAAATGAGACGCCCATGACCATACCACGGAGGCGCTACAGTGGAACAATTGCAAGGTAAGGAAATGCCTTTGCAACAACAACACAGCTGTTTCGCGATCTTGCAAATCTCATTCACGGCAGGATGTGTTTTAGGCCGAACAATATGCAAATGCGATGTTGTGGCGGCTGCAATAGTTTGATAATGGCAGCAGTATAACCTTGTCTCATTAATGCTATATGTGATATCATGAGCGCAGCAAAGGTACTACTAAAAAGAATACGCGGTGATAAATCAGGATGAATAGGAAGTGGCAGATAGTGGGTAGTAGATAGCTAATGATCGGTATTTTGAGTCTTGTATATTTGTATATGTATATATATATATATAAATGCATTTTATATATATATAGAATATATAAAAAAATATATAATATAAAATATTATAACAAGATATATCTTTCCTCCCCCCATTCTACTTCCCCTCCCTTCAACACCCTTTCATCCTCTACACCTTCTCTCACACTCTCCCTTTCCGCCATCTTCCCTCTCCCCATCAAAATACATATAATATATAACTTACTTCCCTTCCTGTCTTCCCCCCCATCTAAACATCGATCCCCCTCAAAACTCAAAACACTCCATAAAAAACGCCCAATCTCAAAAAAAATATAAATAACCCTGCCCATACTCCACTCTCCCCACCAAACTCCCCTCTCTCTCTCTCTCATCAAATCTCGTTCCCTCATATCTCTCTCTCTCTCTCTCTCCTCATCTCTCTCTCTCTCTCTCTCTCTCTCTCTCTCTCTCTCTCTCTCTCTTCTATCTATCTATATCTATCTCTATCCATCGCTCTCTACGTTCCTGTTCCATAATCCCCCTCCTCCCCTCTCCTCCCTCTCACTCCTTCACTCTACCCCTGACCATCTCCCACTCTCCCCATTCACTTTCTCTCCTCTCTCTCAAACTCTCACTTTCTCCATCCTCTTAATAATATACCCTCTTCTTTCCTTTCTCCCCGCCCATCCCTACCTCTCCCCACCTCGCCACCCGCCACCCCCCACCACCCAAGGCCGCTTTCCGAGCCCGATGTTTATTTATCGTTAGCCAATACGAGTGTTGAAGAACAGTACCAAAAGGCGCTGCGGCGCCTTGCCGAGTGAATACAAGTGCCCTTTCCAGGTGTGCTTTTCCTCCCTAAGCCTCCTTCTCCAAACTACTTTCCTCCCCCTCCTCCTCCTTGCTTTCTCCTAAGCCTCCTTCTTCCTCCTCCCCCCCACATATTATCTCTCCTAAACCACCATCCTCCTTCTCTTCCTATGCCCTCCTTCTCCTCCCTACAATACCTCCTCACCGCAATTCATCGATTCTTACTAATCTTCGCACTTCCTTTTATCCTTCTCTTATCTCCCCTCCTCTCTTTCATATATTCTTCCAATCGTCTTGGCTTTACCCTTCTTTTCTTCCTCTATCTTTACCGCTTTTCCCCTCCTCCTCCTCTCTCCTTTTCTTCTCGACTCTTTTCCTATAAGCTCCAGACCTCCCGCCTTCCTTCTTTTCTTCTCCTTCTCCTCCTCCTCGCCTGCTCCTCTTTTCTCTTCACGTCCTACCCTATCTCCTCAGGCCCTCGCTCGTTTTGCCTTCCTTTTCCTCTCCTGGCCTCTTGATTCCGCAACAGCCAACTCCGCCATTCCCCCCCTTTTCCTTCGCCTCCTTTGCCACCTCCTTCCTGTTCTGCTCACCTCCTTCTTCCTCTAAAACATTCCCCTGGAGGTCCTATTGTTTCCTCTTCCTCCTCCTCCTCGCTCCACCTCACAACTCCCTCTTGCCTCGCTCCTGGGCGACTCTTACCCCTCGTCTCCTCTTCTCCCTCCACCTCCTCTTCCCTCCTTTCGCCCATTCCCTTACATTCTCCCTCATACACATCCCTCTCCCCCCTCCTCTTTTCCTTCTCTCTCTCAAAAATACTCATTCCCTATCTCGCTCTGCTTCCCTCCACCTCTCTTCTCCTCTCCCATTCTTCTCTTTAATAATAATACCTCCTCTATCCTCCTCCCTTCGCTTTCCTTCTTCCTCCTCCTGCCGCCTCTTTTCCTTCTCCTCTCTGGCTCTTCCCCTCTTCTCTCTCTCTCCCCCTCCACATCCTCTTCATATCCTTCGTTGTATTTCAAGACCATCCTTCCTCCTCTCCGTCTCCAGGCAAGACATGAGAATAGGAATCCGTCCTTCGAAACACACGAGGAAGAGGGAAAAAGAATAAAAAGAAAGGAATATTAACAAAATGCCCGAAGTGTGTATTCATTTTTATTTACCTTCTCCTTCTCTTCTTTTCTTATTTTATTCCTTATTTTTTTATTCTCCGTCTTTCTTATTCTTTTTTCTTATTCTTTATTCTTTATTCTTCGTCTTTTTTCCCTTCTTCCTACTCTTGGCTCGGAATAAATGCACGTATTTATGTGTATTCCTTTTTATGCATCTTCTTCTTCTTCTTTCATATTCTTTCTTATTCTTTATTCTTTATTCTTCGTCCTTTTTCCAAACTCCTACTCTTGACTCGGAAATAAATTACACTCGGTATTGTATTCATGTACCTCTTCTCGCTTCTTGCACCTTTCTTATTTTTCTTACTTTATTCTTCTTTTTTTCCGCCTTCCCCTGCTCTTAGCTCGGGAAATAAATACACGATTTTTATTCATGTACCTCTTCTCTCTCTTTTCTTCTTCTTATCCTATTTCTGCTTTCTTCTTTATTTTTAATTTTTTCCCTTCTTTCTACTCTTAGTCGGAAATAAATCCACGTACTTGGCTTGCATCGTACCTTCTTCTCCTTTTTCTATCTTTCCTATTTCTGGCTTTCTTCTATCCATTTTTATTGGTTTTCCCTTGCTTTCTAGGAACTCATTGGCTTCGGAAATAAAATAACGTATTATATCAGTAGATGGAGGCACGATTCTTCTCTGTATCTTTTCTTCTCTTTATGAACTTCTTTCTTCATTATTACGTTGTTCCTATCCTTCCGGATGCTAATGCTTATGGGCATCGGAAAAGGATCAAAATCGCACAACAGAACACGGCCATTAAAAAACGATACATGGGGCAGACTCCCACGACCCTGGAAAATAAATCCAGAACAACAAACAAAACCTAATGAAAAACGACCCCTTGGCCGCCCTCGGAAATAAATCCACAACAACAACCCCAATAACGACCGCCCCTCGAAATTAAATCCGGAACCGACAACACAACCCAATAAAAACACCAGGGCCCGCCGCCCCGGTCGCCCCGGCCTCTCCCCCTTCCCGTCAACGCCCGCCGCCCTCCGCGCCGTCCATAGCGTCCGCCGCCCCCGGATGGCGAATCGGGACCCCGCCCCGCGCGTCCGCCTCCGCTTCGGCATCAGAGCGGACAGTTCGATTCCCGGGGTGGAAAGGATGGGCGTCGCCGACCCAGTCTGTAGGACGCGACATTTAGGGGAGGGGGAGAGGGAGGGATAGGAGGGGGAAAGGGGAATGGGAGGTGGAGGGGTGGGAAGGGGGGAGAGGGGAGGGGAAGGGAGAGGGGAGGGAGAGGGGGAGGGGAGGGGGAGGGGAAAGGGGATGGGGGGGGAAAGGGGATGGGGAGGGGTGGAAGGGGGGAAAGGGGAAGGGGGGGGAGAGGGAGGGAGGGAAAGGGATAGGGGGTGGAAGAGAGGGGGTGGTTCAGTGATGGAAAATCCTTTGAATCTCTTCCAGTCAGCTGATGCCTTTTGTTGGGTGCTGTTCGATAGGTGTGGATGGGGTGGAATATGTGTGTGTGTGTGTATGTGTTTGTGGATAGGTCACGTTGTGAGCGGGGGGAGGGGGGATTTGTGTCTGTGCTTCTGTGCTTATGTCTGTGTGTTTATGTTTTTTCGAGTGTGTGCTCGTGAAGAATCTATCCCCTCTCCCCTTCCCCTCTTCTCCTACCTCTCCCTCTCCCCCTTTCTCCTTCCCTCCATCTTCCCCCTGCTCTTACCCTCCCTTTCCCCCTCTCTCTCCTTTTCCTCTCCCCTTCCCTCGATCTTCCCCTTACCCCCCTCTCCCCTCTCCCCTCTCCCTTTCCCTCTCCTCTCTGCCCTCTCCCTTCACCCCTTCCCTCCATCCTACCCCTACCCTACCCCCCTCCCCTCTCCACTCTCTCCCCTTCCTCCCTGTCCTCCTACCTCAACCCTCCCAACTTCCCCTCCATCTCCCCTACCCCTCTCCCCTCTCCCCTTCCCTCCCTCACCCTCTCCCTTTCTCTCCCCTCTTCCCTTCTTCTTCCCTCACCCCTCACCCTTCCCTCCATCCTATCCCTACCCCCGTTTCCCCTACCCCCGTTTCCCCTTCCCTCTCTCTCCCTCTCCCTTCCCTCTCCCTCTCCTCTCTCCCTCTCCCCCCACTCCCCTCTCCCCTTCCCTCCCTCTCCTTTCCCCTCACTCACACGCTAATGGTGCCCTGTTAATGCCTCAATAAGTACACCAAAGTCTTCTTCTTTGTTAATAATACAGAGAAGTTTTTTTTTTTTCTTTCTTTTTTCTCCCTTTTTGGCGGAAAATAAATAGATGTGAAAAAGGACATTATTGTTTTTTCTTTGAGGTGAGATTGTGAAAAATAGATGGCAAATAAATAGATAAAAAAAAAAAAAAAAAAAAAATAGATTAATGAATAGATAGGTGATATGAGTTCAATAAAAAAGAAATTAAAAATAAAATGAATAACATGCTAGGTAATATAAGAAAAGGGGAGATATATAATACACAAAGATGAGAAAAAATATGAATAAAAGAGGATAATTAGTAAAATAACGATATTAAACAAGACACAGGAAAAAATACATTTAAAAAATCCTTAAAAGGGAGTCTGGGAAGATGTATTTTTTCCTTTTTTTAGGAGTAACTTAAATAGAGAAGGAATTAAAAGAAAAGCACAAGGAGGAATGTGAGGCAAATGTACGAATAGAGGAAAGAAGAAAGAGAAGAGGGAAATGAAGCTTGTGTTTCTTCCATCTCTTCTCTTTCTCTATTCCTTTGTCCTTTATCTTTCTCGCCTTCTTCTCTCTCTCTCTATATATATATATATCTATCTATATCTATCTCTTTATCTCTTTATCTTTCTTTCTTCTCTCTCTCTCTCTCTCTTCTCTCTCTCTCTCTCTCTCTCTCTCTCTCTCTCTCTCTCTCTCTCTCTCTCTCTCTCTCTCTCTCTCTCTCTCTCTCTCTCTCTCTCTCTCTCTCTCTCTCTCTCTCTCTCTTCTCTCTCCCTTCTCTCTCTCTCTCTCTCTCTCCCTCTCCTCCTCTCTCTCTCTCCCCCTCTCTCTCTCTCTCTCTCTCAGCATCCATCTTCTCCACATCTTCGTCCACCAACGTGTGTGTGTATAACTCGCGCTCATTCTCATTAAGCTTTACAAGAACAGGGCATTAAGCTTTTGGGACGCTGGTCAAGGCTAATGATTTGTCTCACTAAAACGGACGATTTTTTTTTTTTTTTTTTTTTTTTGGGGGGGGTGGAGAGGTGGGGGGGAGGGGGTGGGGGAGGGTGAATGATGAAGCTGAAGTGATGGGGTTGAAAAGGCATCGATGAATGGTTTGTTTTGTTTGGAATTTAGCTTTTTTTTCATTATTTATTGTTTGTCTGTCTTTTCTACTTAGGAATTAGTATTTCCGTTTTGTTTTTGTTTTATGTCTTTGAACGTGTGTTGTTCATATTCTTTTCTTTTTTCTCTCTATTTAGGTTTTTTTTTTTTTTTGGGGGGGAGGATGTTCATATTATTGTAACAACTTTTTTTCTATACTTAGATGTCTTTATTCTTTATTTTCTTAAGAATATTTTAATATATGTTCATCTATTTTTCTTTTTTCTTTTTTTAGATGTCTTTATTCTTTATTTTCTTATGAATATTTTAATAGATGTTCATTTATTTTTTAATTTTTATTTTCTATTTTCTTTATTAATCTTTTTTGAAATAAGTTTTTTTTTTTTTTTTTTTTTTTTTTTTTTTTTTTTTTTAAGCGATGTTCATTTCTTTTTTGAAGCCTTAAGCGCCGGCACCTCTTTCTTGTGAGGAATAATGCACATTATCGTAAAGCTCTTTCGTGTGATTTCCTCGTGTTCGTGTTATCTTAATATTTATCTATTATGTTTTCGTGCAAGACCTATAACTTATTATCGTCTTTATCTTATCAATCTTTCTTTGCCTCTTCCCTGTTCGAAGGCGTGTGTTTTATCATCATCATCTTCTTTTCTATCTATCTGTGCATCTAACTTTTTTCTTGGTTCCATGAGTATATTTTCTTTCAGATTTATATACGTGAAAATTTATAATATGTATTTACGCATTTAAGAATTTAATGGTTTTATGATATATTATAAGATGTTTGTATAAAAGAAAGTAATATGTATGTATATATGTATGAATATATGGTTTTGTTTGTTGTTTTTGTTTGTGTGTGTTTATGTTTGTGAGTGTGTGTGTTGTATGTTGTGTGTGTGTTTGTGTGTGTGTGTGTTTGTTTGTGTTTGTGTGTGTGTATGTGTATGTGTGTGTGTGTACAAGTACATATATTCTTTTATTCTATTTTCATATTAAGATCATTTTATAGAACACACACACACGAAAATCAACAAAACGTTTATATGCATAAATGTGAAATAAATAGTTTTTTTTTATATTTACATAAGTCCTTATGTTTATACTCCCAATAAAGAAAAATGATAAATGAATAAAAATAACACTTCTATAGTAGAATAATTAACACGATATTGATTTCTTAACGTTTATCATTATAGGAAAAAAATATTTGAATAAAGGAAAACAAAAGCGCCAGCTGAGAGATATTATTCTCAAAGATACAAAGGCTTGCATTCATTAAAAAAGTTCTCCTAGCAAAAGTTAGAAGGAAGAGAGAAGCATTTATCATAAAGTTTGGCCGGAACAAATTGTTATTATAAGCTTTTTTTTTTTTTTTTTTTTTTTTTTTTTTTTTTTTTTTTTTGAGGGCGGAGGGTGGGGGGGGGGTGGGTGGGGGTTATAAAGCAGTGGTTGTATAAGGTATTATGAACGGTTGTATCTTATCCACTCTCACTCTTTAGTTAGATTTATGGAAAGAGTTCATCACGAGGATATATTAGTGTGGGGAAGGGAGGGGAGGGAGGGGCAGGTGTAGGGGAAGGGAGGGGACAGGTGTAGGGGGAGGAGGGAGATAGGGGTGAAAGGATGGGGGGAAAGGAGAATGGTGTGGTGAGTGGTGGGAGGAGAGGGGGGGAAAGAAGGGGGATGGGATTGGCTGAGGGGGAATGGGTGTGGAGGGGAGGGGGAGAAGGGTGGACGTGATGGGAGAGGAGAGGATGGGGAGGGAGGGGAAGAAGGGGAGATGAGATGGGAAAAGGAGAATGAGGGTGAGAAGAGGATAGGGGAAGGGGAAAAGAGGTAGATGAGTTGGAATAGATGATAGATAAGTGAGAAGGGTGAGGAGGAGGGGGAAAGAGTGATGGGAGAACGGTGTATTGAGGTGAAAGGAGGTAAGGGAGGGGAGAGAGGAGGTGGACGAGATGGAGAGGGGGAGAGAGGTGTCAAAGGGGGAAGGAGGAGGTTGAAGGAGAAGGGAGAGAAGAAGAGGAATGAAAGATGGGGAAGAAAGAGGTCAAAGATGGAAGTGGAGAAGGGGGAGAGAGAAATAGTGGAGAAAGCGAGAGAGAAGGATAAACAAAAGCAAAAGGAGTGGAGAATGAATGAGAATGGGAGAAAGGGGGAATGAAAAGCGAGAGAAGAGAGTTTGTAAGGGATGAGAAGGCGAGGAAAAGAGGAAGGAAAATGAATGAAAAAAGAGAAAATGTGAAATAAAGAGACGAGAAAGAGAAAGGGTGAAAGGGAAAAGAAAGAAAAAGAAAAAGGACAGAGGAGGAAAGGAAGAAAGAAAGAAGGGGAAAGATGAGAAAGAGAAAGAGTAAGAGAGAGAGAGGAGGACGAAGGGAGAGAAAGAGGAAAACGAAGGCAAGCGAAGAAGGGAGTAAGGAGAATAAATAAAAGGGGGAGAAATAAAGAAAATACGGATTCTAGATTTTTAAGGGAAGACGAGTAAAAACACAGACTTTCTTCAGCGGATTACGAAAATCTCTCAACGTGTAATAAATATCTAAACTTTTTACCTATTTTTTTCGCTCTTTTTCCTTCTTTTAGCTCTTCTTACTATCATTATTATTATCATTGTTATTATTGTTATATTTATTTTATTTTTATTATTATTATTATTATTATTATTATATTATTATTATTATCACTTATTAATTTTATTTTATTATTTTATCACCATCATCATCATCATCATCATTATCATTATCATTATCATCATTATTAGTATACCATTACTGATATAATTGTTATTATTATTATATTCATCATTATTATTGTTATCATTATCATTATTATATTCGTATTACTAACGGTATCGCTATTATTAGTATTATCATAATTATTATTGTTAATATCATTATATTATTATTATTATTATTATTAGAAGTAGAAGTATTTTTATTACTTTGATTATTATTATCCTGGTAATCATTGTTTTTATCTTTATTCCTTCCATACTTTTCTTCTCTTTTCCCTTCTCCTCCTCCTTCTCCCCTCCTCCTCCTCCTTCCTCCTCCTCTTCCTCTTTTATTATTATTCCCATCTTCTTCTTCTTCTCCCCTCTTCTTCTTCTTCTTCTTCTTCTTCTTCTTCTTCTTCTTCTTCTTCTTCTTCTTCCTCTTCCCCTCCTTCCTCCTCCTCCTCCTCCTCCTCCTCCTCTCCTCCTCCTCCTCCTCCTCTCCTTCCTCCCTCCTCCTCCTCCTCCTCCTCCTCCTCCTTCCTCCTCCATCCTCCCTCCTCCTCCTCCTCCATCCTCCCCCTCCCCATCTCCTTATTTTCCTCTCCCTCCTCCTCCTTCCTCTCCAATTTTCCCCTTCTTTCTCTTTCTCCTCCTTCCTCTTCCTCTTTCTCTTCGTCTTGCGTGAAAAAAGTAGATGAAAAATAAAGAAATAGAGAAGAAAAATAAATAAAATAGAGAATAGAGAAGAAAGATAGATAGAATAGAAAAAAAATAGATAGAATAGAGAAGCAATATAGAAGAATAGAAAAGATGAATAGAACAGAAAAGAAAAATATAGATAGAGAAAAACATGGATAGAGAAAAAATAGAATAGAAAAAATAGGATAGGAAATAGAAAAAAGAAAAATTAAGAAAGAAAAAAGATAGAATAAGAAGATAATTGAAGTAGGAGAGAAGAAAAAAGAAGTACAATGGGAAGAGAAGAAGAAAATATATATCATGATGAAGGAAGAAAAAAATGAATATGACGAATACGGAGAAGAAAAGAGAGAGAGAGAAAGAAGCAGATGAACCAAAAAAATAAGAAAGAAGATGATGATGCGGAGAACAAATGAATTAGAAAAAAGAGGAAGAAAATATAAGAAACAATTAATAAATAGATAGATAATAAATAGATGCGAAAAATAATCATCTCCANAAAAAAAAATAATAATAATAATAATAATAATAATAATAATAAATAAAAAGAATAAATAAATAGATAAAAAAGTATTTCATAAGTCGCAGAATTCAATTCCAGTTCTCCTCTATACAGTCGGTTTGTCTGCGACCGGGAGTTGACTTCTGGCTAACTCTGCTTTGTGTAATGGTGCCTCAGCCATTGACTCTCCGGTCGTCGTGCCATTGCCAAAGAAAGACTCTCCTTAAGGGACATCAAGAGGCACACACGTTGCTCCTCGAACTCTCTGAGAAGTCGTCCTTGCGGTTATGTTTATGTGAACTTTACTCGAGTGGCTTAATGCAACTGTACTTACGGGCAATCCCACTTGTGTTTTGGGGTTATGGGAATTCTTGTGCGAGCACTTTGAGGACTTGTCATTTCTCACCTGGGCCTTTCGGGGGGGGNCTCTCTCCTCTTGGATGCTTATTTCTCTTGTGAGAATCGAGTGTTGTCCCATCAACACTAATGGAGGGGGTTAGTGGCCTGGGTTTTATCAGTGCGAGTGTGACCTGCCATCGCTTCTGGGAATAGATGTAAATGATAAAGTGCAGTCGTCAGCATATGCATGGGCTTCTGGGACCAGATGTAGAATGTCATTGAAATAGACGTTCCATAAGAGCGGGCCAATGACGCTGCCCTGTGGTACACTTGCGCTGATAGGGTATTGACCTGAAGTGTAGCCATTTACCACAACATGAAGAGTTCTTCCTCGTAGATAATCTTTAATCATCTTCAGGAGGTCACCATCAATGTCAAAACTCTTTAGTTTTGAAATAATGCCTTTGCGCCATACTTTGTCGAAGGCACATGCGATATTCCTGGGCACGACGAGTTTCTCTGCCAGGGATTTGTTCCAACTGGTGACTAACTGTAGTATTAGGTAAGATGCTGATCTCTTTGATCTAAAGCCAAACTGCTTGCTACTGAGTAGGTGTTTGCTGTCAAAGAAACTTGTCATTCTGTTCACCAGATTTTTTTCATATATTTTGCCTATGATCGAGAGGAGTGAGATAGGCCTGTAGTTTTCAGTGCCTCGCTTTTCTTTTTATGCACTGCTACAACTCTAGCCTGTTTCCTCTCTCCACTGTTCAATGGCTCATTTTTGAACGTGCTTCATTCTTTTGCAGACAGCTTTGTGTTTCAGCTTGTTTTCTGTGGACGGATTACGTTTTAAACGATTCCAGGCTTTGCCTTTTTCCTCGGCTGCAAGTCTGCATGTGTGTCCAAACCAAGGCTGATCTGCTTTAGCTTTGTACGATTTATGGGGTATAAAGCGTTTTTGCAGATTCTGTAGTGTTTCGGTGAGTTTAATAGCCTGTGTATTAACATCTGTGAGAATGAAGTCCCATGCAATGTTTTCCAAGGGACTGCGAAAACCTTTCCAGCAGCCCTTGTTCCAGCTCCAAATGGTTCTTGTCAGTGCCTCCTCACGAGTGGCCTTCAGGTTAATCCTGCTGAATATAGCATAATGATCTGAGGAGCCCACTGCTCCTGTGCTACGCCAGCTAACTACTCCTTCGGGAAGGTCGGAGATAACAGGGTCCAATGAAGAGCCTGAGATGTGGGTGGGGAAACCATGGTTGTTTAGCCCATGCATTGATAACAGATCCTCAAAGGATCTTGCTACAAGATGCTGGTTCATATCGCCTACAATTAGGATGGTTTTGCAGGTGTACTGATGTAAAATTCCATCCAGGTTGTTCATTAGGAACTCGATGGGTTCTCCTTGCCATTGGGGTTATAACAAACACAGAGTAAAGCGGTTTCCTCGGTGGAAAGCCAGAGCCTGAAGAACATAAGCTCCAGATGATCTGGCATGTCGATTTCCAGGGGCTGAACGGAGTCTTACGGAAACAGACTGCAACAACACCAAAGGTACCACTATTTCTGTCCTTTCTGTGCCATTTCGAAAAACCTCTGGGACTGTTGGATTTAGAAAAGTCTCCACAGTGGCAATTATATCAGGACTGTGGTAAGACATGGCTATGTGTAAGGTCACCATTATTTATCTGGAAACCTCTAACATTAGCTGAGAGGATCGTAAGATTGCCCGACCC
>NW_020871260.1:82733-87733 GCF_003789085.1 Penaeus vannamei
TTCATTAAGTAAACTTGTCTTGCGAATTAATAATAACGAAGTTATTTAATTTTCAAAATAAATAAAAATAATATAACGAGGTGAGGTTCACACGGGAGCTGCGGGAATACTGACCAAATTCTCCACTGCGCATGCGCGGGGTCTCTCGTACCCGTACTGTCCCTGTTATCTCGCCTGTGACGTCACGGCCATTGACACGATTTCATTGGTCAATTGTTTGGCGGTTAATTTAATAGCCAATGGGGTAAGAATTCACGAAGGAAACAGCCAATGAAGGAACATCAGCTAAAATAGAAGCTATGAAATTCAATTTTCAAATTAGTCTCGCTATGACTTCTGTGTGTGTAGGATGTCGTATCAAACCATTCCAAGTTGTAAAAAAATATTTTGAAGATGATGAGGCTAGCTTGAAATTATTACGTGAACACGGAGTCCTACCCTCTGAAATGCCCTGCGATCGGCCGTCACATCGCTCGTGCTCACGCAGATTTCTCCGGCGCTTCTCCGGTCGCAGGGGGTACAGCCCCCTGCAGTGTAATTTTCGTAACTACGACCGACATGCGGGACCGCCCGATACCGATTCTGTCCGACGCTCTCTCCTGCCATAAATACGTGGAGGATTCTTTGTTTTCCTGGGCGGGGGATTGGAGGGGCGGCAGCCCCTCATGGGAGGGTTGCATTAAACAATATTGTGATTAAATCAGAGAATTCCATAGTGCACATGCATGAAATTAAGAATGGCGCAACTCTGGCATGGAAAAGACAATCTAGCCATTACCGATGAAAACGAACACCAGAATCAACCGGACCAATACAATAGAAATCAAACGAATCTAGTTTCGTCCCAAAAATCGTTGGTGACGTCTTTTTCCAAATTTTCCCATGTTCTTGATCTTTTTCATGTTCATCTTAAGTCCGACTTTTAGACTTTCTCTATTCAAATCGTTTATTAACTGCTCGTTGGTGACGTCTTTTTCCAAATTTTCCCATGTTCTTGATCTTTTTCATGTTCATCTTAAGTCCGACTTTTAGACTTTCTCTATTCAAATCGTTTATTAACAATATCGTCTGCAAATCTGAGATTGTTTAAGTATTCGTCTCCTGTTTTGATACCCTTCCCTTCCCATTCTAGTTTCTTTAATATTTCTTCGAGGCAGGCTGTAAACAGCTTTGGTGAGATGGTGTCGCCCTGTCTAACGCCTTTTTGAATTCGTATTTTATCGGTTTCTGTGTGGAGTTTGATGGTTGCTGTCCCATTTTTGTATATATCTTCCAATATTTTACAATATACCTCCTCTACTCCCTGTTGTTGAATGGCACCTAATACAGCTAGTATTTGTACAGAGTCAAATGCCTTTTCATAATCGATGAATGCCATACACAGCGGTTTCCTATAATCGTTTATTTTTTCTCTTATTTGGGTGAGCGTGTGGATGTGGTCTATCATTGAAAATCCACTGCGGAAACTTGCCTGTTCTCTAGGCTGGTTAAAATCCAGACTGTCGGAGATACGAGCTGTGATGATTTTTGTGAATTGCCATCATTATTAGTGTTCCCATTTCCACTATTCTTGATGTGATCGTACACTCGGGCACTGTCCCTATTGCACTCAATGGCAAAACCAACATTTCCCTATAATGGGTTAACTGATTCTGTTGATAAGTTTCTGAATTATTTGATAAGATATGGCCGATGCAAAAGCAAATCCTACATGTATTGACAGCCTTTATTACAAGTAAATACAATAATCGGCATTTGTGGAATATTTGCTAACAGTAATCAACTGATGACAGGTGTCAGTGTTTAAGTAGGACACATTTATCGTTAGTTCTGACCATCATCACACATACACAAACATACATATGCATCATCACACATCACCACTATCCCCTACTACCATCGCTAGGTTTACCAACCACCACTACGATTACCACGCCATCACCACATGCCGCTACCAGCATTTTGTTACCATCAGCATCGCGACACGCCACAACCACTATATACCACCATGTTGTCACCACTTACTATCATCAACACCTACACCATCACCAGCACTATATGCCACCATCCACTACATCACTTGTATCACTTGATGCCATCACTTCCACCATACCTTTATAAACTCTCTCTCTCTCTGGCGGCTGCGCGGCGTCGTAACTGGTGTCCAGTAGTTCGCAAGCTCTTTGATTTTTGTGTTGTCCCAGATGAGCCCAGCCTTGCAAACAGAAGACTGGTACTTTGTTAAAAAGAGGTTTTTGATGTTACGTATTTAAATACTTTTTTATCTTGTCCACATGAAAGTGAACTGGGTGAAAGAGTGAATTAGCGTCCCACCTCATACCTCCATTTATTGTCCTTTCTTTCCACGCCCCGCGGTACCTCTCGCCCTGATATCTAAGATCAAAGGCGCGATCTTGACCGAGGCCGCAACACTCAAAAGGGAGAACATCTCGTGCACGACGGAGCCGAATGCTAGCTGGTCATGTTGGAAGTTTCTTCTCATCATCAGTATCATCATTATCATCATTACCACCGTTGCTCTCACCGCTGTCTTAATGATCATCTTCACGACAATCATTAGCAGTAGTAGAAGTGGATGGGGGGGGGGGGTTGTACTAGTATTAATTGGGGATTGGACCCGACACTTATTATAGGGTTGCTGCTTTAGCGAGTGTCATAATGATTATCACCGTTATCTGTAACACTATTTGCTTCACATCCAGGAAGATGTTGCTATTTCAATTTTCAGTTTTATTAGCGTTGTTATATCATATTAATTACCATAATTATATTTACCTTCTTTTTCCTATTGTTAATATTATTGACATTGTTATAGTTATTGTTATCAATATTATTGACCTTCTTNTGTGTGTGTGTGTGTGTGTGTGTGTGTGTGTGTGGTGTGTGTGTGTGTGTGTGTGTGTGTGTGTGTGTGTGTGTGTATGTGTGCGTGCGTGCGTGTGTGTGTGGTGTGTGTGTGTGTGTTGGTGTGTGTGTGTGGGTGTGTGTGTGTGTGTGTGTGTGTGTGTGTGGTGTGTGGTGTGTGTGGTGTGTGTGTGTTGTGTGTGTTGTGTGTGTGTGTGTGTGTGTTGTGTGTGGTGCATGTGTGTGGCGTGTGTGTACTACTTTAAGTGCCGGAGCACCTACGCGAGAGTCTGGCCTAGATATTCAGATTACAGGAGCGTGTCTCCCTCAGACCCGTTAAGGGATACGAGCCTCAATAACTTACCTCAACGAAAAAGAAAAAAATATTTAAGCAAACCCCATTTTTCTTCTTTTTTATTTTATAGCATAATGACATTCGTAAACATTGCCAAGATGTTTGTTTTAGCCTTCCCATCTATATTACGGAGTCACGATATCAGTTTCCTAAGTCAACATCAAAGATTATAATGACTGACTTCCTCCGCTGTTCTGATGACTATGAAAACATGTTATCACAGTGCTCCCTGCGCTACGCTACGAAACGCGCGAGTCATAGAGGCGGAAATGCCTTATAATCACTTCCGGTAATGAGCCTTGAAGCCTCGCGTACGTACCTGAAGCTGATGGAAATTTCTCAGAATAATTCCCCGCTTTTATCCATGCCTCATCTGACAGAATACGGGGGTTTTGTTTGTGTTGCCGCGAAACGCCAGCCCGGCTTTCCCACAGGGGAGCCGTGTCAACGCGAAGGAAAGGGAGATGGACCGGGAAGGATCAATACATTCACTTGACTGGATTTACTAACCTGTAGCCAAATCTGCGTCTGATGCTCGTGTTCCTTCGTACTGTCTCCTTCTCCGCGTTTGTGACGGGGGGGGGGGGGGGGGGGGGGTTGTGCCGCTGCTGCGTTCTGATTTTGTGCTTCTTATTCGTCGGGGTCGTGTCCCTTTCTTTCCTTTGCTCGCTTTCTTCCTTTCTTTCCTTCTGTCGCTTTCTTCCTTTCTCTCTTTCCTTTACTCGCTTTCTTTTTTTTCCTTTCTCTCTTCGCTTTCTTTTTTCTCGCTTTCTTTCCTTTGCTCGCTTTCTTCCTTTCTCTCTTTCTCTCCTTCAGTCGCTTTCTTCCTTTCTCTCTTTCTCTCCTTTACTAGCTTTCTTTTTCTCTCTTCTTTCTTCCCTCTTGCTTCGCTTTCTTTTTCTCTCTTTCTTTCATTTGCTCGCTTTCTTTCTTTCTCTCTTTCTCTCCTTTACTTGCTTTCTTTTTTCTCTCTTTCTCTCCTTTATTCGCATTCTTTTCTTTCTTTCTCTCCTTCACTCGCTTCTTCCTTTTCTTTCTAATCCTTTTGTTCCTTTCTCTTTTCTCTCCTTTACTTCACTGATTCTCTTTCTCTCTTTCTCTCCTTCACTCGCTTTCTTCCTTTTTTCTCTCTCTTCACTCGCTTTCTCTACCTTCTCTCTTTCTCTTCCTTTACTCACTTTCTCCTTTCTCTCTTTCCTCCTTCCTCGCTTTCTTCTTTCCTCATTTCCTCCTTCACTCGCTTCTTTCTCTTTTCTCTTTTCCTCTTCCTTCTTTTTTCTCCTTCAACTCCGTTTCTTTTTCTCTCTTTCTCTCCTTTACCGCTTTCTTTTCTCTGCTTTCTCTCTCGCTTCTTTCTTTCTTTTCTTCTTTCCTCTCCTTAACTTTCTTCTCTCTCTCTCTCTCTCCTCTTCTACTCTCTCATCTCTCTCCTCTTCTCTTTCTCTCTCTCTCTCTCTTCGCTCCTCCTTCTCTCTCTCTCTTCTCTCTCTTCTCTCTTCTCTCTCTGTCTCTCTCTCCCTTTCTCTCTTTTCTTCTCTTTTTTCTCTCTCTCTCTCTCTCTCGCATTATGGTACACGAGCGTGATGTATGCAGCTCGTGTTTTGTGAGGCCCCGAGATCGTTCAAAAACTGTAAAGTGTGCCTGAGGAATTTTCCTTTGTACATGATTTTCTTTCCGCTGTTTTCTTGCATGTAGTCAGCAGTAGATGCACGTCCACTTTTCCTAAAGCTGTTGCTCTTTGTACTTTATTACACACAGAAGTGTCTGTCTCGGTTTTAGC
>NW_020871260.1:95233-97733 GCF_003789085.1 Penaeus vannamei
TGCAGTACTGCGTGTGCGTGTATGGGTGTCGAAGAGAATAGGTATGGACAGAAGAGGGGAGGTGGAAGAAGAAAAGAAGGAGGGATATGGCGAAGAGAGAGCGAGAGAGAGAGAGCGAGAGAGAAAAGCAGTAAAGCAGAGAGGTGAGAGTGTCGTGAGAGAGAGAGAGGAGAAATGAGAGTGAGAGTAGAGAGAGAGAGAGGAATGAGAGAGGGCAGGAGGAGCGGAGGCGGGCGAGAGGGGGAGGGGAGGAAGGGAGAGAGGGAAAGGGAGAGGGAGAGGGAGAGGAGAGAGAGAGAGAGAGAGAGAGAGAGGAGATGAGAGAGAGAGAGAGGAGAGAGAGCAGAGAGACGAGAGAGAGAGAGAAGAGAGAGAGAGAGAGATGAGAGAAGGAGAGAGAGAGAGAACTTAGAGAGAGGAGAGAGGATGAGAGAGGAGAGAGAATGAGAGTGAGAGAAGACATCGAGGAGAAGAAGAAGAGATGAGAGGGAGAGAAAGAGAAGAAGTAGACGGACAGAGAGGAGAGAGAGAGAGAGAGAGAGGAGAGAGACGAGAGAGAAGATGGGGGAGAGAGAGAGAGAGAGAGAGAGAGAGGGAGGGAGGGGGGAGAAAGAGACAAACAGACAGAGACATAGATAGATGAAGAAAGAAAACATAAAGATAGAGATAGACAGGCCGATAGACAGAGATAGACAGATAAAGAGACAAACAGACAAAAAAAAATCCAACACAAAAAAAAAAAAAAAAAAAAAAAGATGTTGCTCTCCCTATCCTCACCCCTCCCCCCCCCCCAATTGCATGTTGCTCTCCCTATCCTCCCCCCTCACCCTCTCACCCCCTGTGGCATATTGCTCTCCCTATCCTCACCCCCCCCCCCAATTGCATGTTGCTCTCCCTATCCTCCCCCCTCACCCCTCACCCCTGTGTGCATATTGCTCTCCCTATCCTCACCCCTCCCCCCCCCCACCACCAATTGCATGTTGCTCTCCCTATCCTCCCCCCCCCCCCAATTGCATGTTGCTCTCCCTATCCTCACCCTCACCCCCCCTCGCATGTTGCTCTCCCCATCACCATGTCCCACGCCGCGTCGACAGCTTCCCGGCGACGAGCGAGGGGCCCGGGCGAGGAGCGAGAGCGTGAAGTTAGGGTACAGAGTCACTTCAAGTCGTTGTCATGAGTTATATTGCTCTCCATCCTGCACAACGAGCGAGGGCGAGTCGCATATTACCTCTTCTCGGCTCGCTTGTCCCGGAGATACGAGTTTTGTTTTTATCTTTCTCTCGCTCTGGCTCATTCTCCTTTCGTGATTATTGTCCTTATTGTGTCCATACTATGAAGAATTATCGGACTTTGCTATCTGGCTTTGGTCTTTTTTGTGTTGGTTCTGTTCTGTTCCTTTTCTATCTTTTATTGTTTTATCTTTTTTTTTTGTGTGTGTACCGATGACTGTGTATTGGTCTGAACATATTAATTCCTTCTAAGTTAACATAAACCAATTGTATCCACTTATTATTTTCGTTACTATTACTACTGTTGTTGTTATCATCATCGTTATCATTATCAATACCATTATTATTATTGCTATTATTACCATGATCATTATCATTATTATTATTGCTATCATTGTTATCAATATTATTATCATCATCATTATCATTATCATCATTAATATAATTATCATTATGATTATCATTATAATTACTGTTATTGTTATTATTATTATCATTATTTTTGTTACCATTGATATTATCATTATCATTATTATTATTATCATTATTATCATTATTATTATCATTATTATTACAATATTATATTGTTATTACTATCATTGTTATTACTATCATTGTTATTACCATCATTATTATCATTATCATCAATATTATTACTATCGTCATTATTGATATCATAATCATTATTGCAATTGTTATCATTATCATTATCATCATTATCATTATTATTATCGATGCCATTATAATCATTATAATTTTCATTATTATTATTATTATTATCATTATCATTATCATTAATGTTATTATTATTATTATCATAATCATTATCCTCATCATTATTAATATCATTATATATTTTTATCACTATCATTGTCGCTGTTATTATTAATATTGTTATTATCACCCTCATCATTATCATCGTCATTAGTAGTAGTAGTAGTATTATCATCATTACTACAGCAATTATTATCATTACTATAATTGTTATTTCAATAGTAATAACCATGTTAATAATTAAGAACATTATTGTTATTGATATTATTATTATCACCAGTATTACTATTATCATGATTATCATTATCATTATGATTAATATTATCATTATCATTATTAAAGTTCTTATCATTGTTACTATCATTATTATTATCATTAATATAATTATCATTTTTATTATCATTATTATCTTTATGATCAATATCATTATCATTATCATCATTATTATGTTCATTATCATTATTATCATTACTATTATTACTCTCATTATCAATAAC
>NW_020871260.1:105233-117733 GCF_003789085.1 Penaeus vannamei
GGCCCATCTCGAGTTCTTCACGATAGGTTTGGTCGATCTGCCCAAGCCACGACTTCCTAGGTCGTCCCACAGGCCTCTCCCACCCAGGATTGTCCCGAACAGAGACGACCTGATGGGCAGGATCATACTGAGGAAAGCGAGCCAGGTGGCCGTATAGCCTGAGTTGGCGATCACGGATTGTGCAGATAATAGGTCCTGTGCCAGTCTCAGTGTAACCGTTGGTTGGACACATGGTCCCGCCAACAGTACCCCATGATCAGGTGCAGGGACCTATTATAAAAGGTTTCAAGACGAGCCTCCAAGGCACAGGATAATGTCCAGGTTTCACTACTGTATAGCAGAACTGGCATTATCAGGGCCTTGAAAACCCGTAGCTTGGTCCTTCTGCACAGGTACCAACATTTCCAAATACTCTTGTCGACTTCTTGCTGACTTCTTGATCTGACAGCCCAGAGTTATGAACTACACTGCCAAGGTATGTAAAGCTCTCTGTGACTTCAATGTCCTCGCCGCAAGCACGTACCGACTGAACAGGTTCTTCTAGCAAGTCCCCAAAGTCCTGGACCTTAGTCTTGGTCCAGGAGACCTCAAGACCCAAGGGTTTTGCTTCATTGCTAAATGCATCCAGAGCTACCACTAAGGTTTCTAAAGACTCAGATAGAATAGCAACATCATCAAAGTCTCGTTTGCAATTCTACATCTAATTGTCGAAATTTGCCGTTAAAGGAGTCAGCAGTAATAAGTTATTAATATGAAACTTTCTTTTCTTCCAGGTTTACACGAACCCTTAGTCAACACTCTCCCTTTTATTACAGTTCTTCCTTTCACTTGTTCTTCCAAAAGGTCTGTAACCTTGATATTGCCCAGTGTTGCTCCACAATGACTTTGAGCAATAGCTCTGCCCAGTATCCAGTCCATGCAAGTGTTGAAAAGAGTTGGCGCAAGGACACAGCCTTGCCTCACTCCTGAACTAACAGGAAAGAAGCTCAAGAGGCCCCCACCCACTTTACAGCACTTTCAGTACCTTTATACAAATGCTATAAATCTAATCATCCTTGTTGAAATTCTTGTCTCAGGATCTCCCAGAGTGATTCCTGATGCACCATATCGAATGCCTTCTTGCGGTCGATGTAAGCTGCAAGCAGCCCACGCCCGAACTCACGGCGGTGCTCTACATTGACTCGAAGCGCAAGGATACGGTCTATTGTGGACTAACCAGGAGTGAATCCAGATTGCTCCAGTCTCATATGCCTCAATAGGTGGTCTCTGATACGTCTCAGAAGGATGTGGGGTGAGAACCTTGCCTGGTATACTGAGCAGTGTGATGCCTCGGTGATTGCTACAGTCCCAACAGTCCCCCTTCCCTGTCCTGAGAGGGATGACCACACCCCTCAACAGGTCAGGGGGAATGGTACTGGACCGCCAGATGGCAGCCAGGACAGCATGTAACCCCCACGCCATAGGTTGATCACCAGCCTTTAACAGTTCAGCTGGTATGCCTGCTGCTTTACCACTCTTCAGCTTGGAGCCGGAGGGTAGCCACAACCAATCTATGGTCAGTACAACAGAACTCAGCACTCCTGTACACCCTGCAATTCTGGAGGATCCTCTAACATGTGCTAACAAGTATGTAGTCGATCTCCTTGGCTACATCACCCACATCGCTGTACCATGTCCAACAATGTGGGTCTGGGCATTGGTACCAGAAGCCAGAAATCCTTAATTTCTGGGACCTAGCAAAGTCCCAGAAAAAGGAGGCTATTCTCACTAACAGCATCAGCTCCTGAGCCATAGTGACCGACAGACATCTCATAACCAGCTCGATCACAGCCAGATACCACATTGAAGTCACCCAGAACAATGTAAATATCTAGCCAGGGACAACTGTCTGCCACAGATGCAAGTTTGACGTAGAACATCTCTTTCACGTCAAGTTTACAAACATCGGTAGGAGCATACACAGCAATAAGAGACATGAAGCCAAAAAATAGCTTCAGTCTCAATACCATTATACGCTCATCAACAGGAGTAACCTCCACTACCGAGGGCTGGAGTCAGCTGGAGATGGCAATGGCTACTCCCTGGAGATGGTGACCGTTGCTGCGGCCCGACCAGTGATAGGTTTAGCCACCTACACTGGTCGTGCCACTACCCGATCTCCTCACCTCTGAGAGAGCAGCCACCTCAACTCTCAGCCTCCCAGTTCCCTCAACAGTAGAGGCAACCGATCATCCTGACGCAAAGAACAGACGTTCCAAGCCCCTACCCTGACTTCCCGCCTGAGGTTCAGCCTTGGGCAGTTACTCCGGGTGGATGCCACCTCTGCTACTCCCGCTGACACTGCCCCACATAAAAAAGGGTGGCAGGCTGCGGGCCCCATCATCCACCTGTGGGGTTCCCTAGGGCTTTCCCCCACAAGCTTCACTCTGGGTTGGCAGCTACCGGAGTGCAGGCAAGACGAGTAGTTCCAGTTCCCAGCCTGTGCTCCAGCAGTCGCCCTCCCAGCAGGGCCCACAGTCCGCCTCATTTGCAGGGTGGGTGGGACTTTTCCCCTCCTCCCAGCCTTTCCATTTATATAGGTCACTGCCGATTGGTTATATCTAGGGGGAGGAGGACTGGCAAGGCCCACCTCCCCTGAGCCTCCCATTAAAAGGGCCATTGCACTCAAGAACGAAGTTTGTCATTTATGATTGGATTTTCGCGATTTTTAAATATAATATATATACATATACGCTGATAAATACCACCAAGTTTCATACAATTTGTATAATAAACAACGGCGTCATTTAAGAAAAACGAGTTTGTGAAAAATCCCAGCTTGATATTCACACTTTATCCATTAACCAAACTTGTTGAAAGAAATACCACATAAACTCTATAACAATACAAAAAGTCTCGATTATATGGATCTTTGATTTCCTTTTAGTTTAGTGGGGATTTATTTTTTTTCTAAATGCTCAGTCTTATGAACTCAAGACATAATATATGGACTTCTTTTACGTGAATGAAAATATCCATAATGTAAAAAAATCACAAATTTATTCAGCTTCCAAATGACCCAAACCCCATTAGAATCTCCAAATAGTTATGGAGGAATAAAAAAAAAAAGAATGTGGACAAACGTGTAGTTTTGAGATATCGGATACTTTTCCCTCGATTTTTTTATTATTATTATTTTTATTATTAGAATTCTTATCTCTGTGTCAATCTTACTGCATTCTATGGCATTCTCATGGTATTCTGAAGTGTAGCTGGTACCTGGTCCCCCCCTTTTGCAAAGTATTTATAGCAATAACTGCACGATTGTAGAATTAGCGCATGTCATCACAGACTTCGCAATGCCTAACCTGACCATGTGAGGTATTTCATAAGTATAAACAACTGCTGCAGCTGTGATTGAATTAATTTCTTTTCAAATAATGTTTATTAGATACAAAAGTAACAACTACCATTAGTTGTGTCCCGTTACTGTGTAATGAGGGCAAGATGTGTCATGGAGGTAGGAGCTATTAACATTTTGTTTCCTAGAATGGCGACATCTTGTCTCCCAGAGTCCCAGTCTTGGCGATCAGCTGATGGGTAAACAGAGTTGCCAGCTAGCTACCAGAAAAAACGCCAAAAAAAAAAAAAAAAAAAAAAAAAATATATATAATAATATATATATATATATATATATATATATATATATATAATATAGAGAGAGAGAGAGAGAGAGAGAGAGAGAGAGAGAGAGAGAGAGAGAGAAAGAGAGAGAGAGAGAGTATTTTGCATGGACGGACAAGGTAAACATCGGAGCGGGAGACAGGGGGGGTCAGATATTTAGTCATTACTCCTTTATTCTTACGTATTTAGCAGAAATATTACGTCAGTGGGTTGCCAAAGCCTACTAGATTACACGAGATTTTTTTTTTCAATTTTTCGAGTATTATTAAAAATATTCGTCAAAAATCTACGGCAACGGCCATGACCATGACCTTGAACCTCTGGGGCCTCCAGCTGCTCCGAGATCCTGGGACCGCAAGGTACTCAGTTTCCATGGGAGGCTACGAGGAGGCACTGCAGAAGTCTCGAATATGGAGAGGTTGTGCACTGGCAGGGGGAGGCTTATGCAGGGCTGCTCCCTTTTTCGCACTAGGCTATCCAGCGGTGGCAGCTGCAAGCGAGAAGGCATGCAAGCACTTAACACTACCTAGCCTACCACACGATCGCTTCACATCACCCTGTGCTTGAAGCACCCATCCATTACTTATATCTATCTATCTATCTATCTATCTATCTATCTATCTATCTATCTATCTATCTATCTATCTATCTATCTATATATATATATATATATGTGTGTGTGTGTGTGTGTGTGTGTGTGTGTGTGTGTGTGTGTGTGTGTGTGTGTGTGCGTACATTATATACACACACGTATGTGTGTGCGTGTGCGTGTGTGGGCAATGCCATTTATATTAACGATAGCTTGTTTATGTGATTTTGTACAATAATTTGTATGTATTAATAGTTTTGTATGCGTCAGTGTAATTATATAATATATGTACATATTTTGTGCTATGGATTTTAGGCAGAATACTTTATATGCATGAACGAAAACATGTACACACTAGTTTGGAAACCTTACATGCACAGGCAAGTTATTTTCAGAAGTCGTAACTTGCGCAGTGCGTTGCATTGCTTTGCATTGTGTAACGTTAGTGGTGGCTAGTACATTAGTTATACATAGTTTCTATGGTAGTAAAATGGGTTTTCATTGATGGCACCCCTGGTATTGTTTGATTGATAAATCCACGCTTGGGTCAATCCACGCTGCGCTGTAAACAATCTTTGCGTGGCCATCAAATAAAGAGAATTGCATGGTGAAAACAGAAAAGCGCGCTGCTGCGCAAGTTTTCAGTCTGACACACACACACACACACACACACACACACACACACACACAACACACACACACACACACACACACACATTGTGCGTGTACACACTGTTTTTTGTAATCAAGTCAAAATTTACTTAATTTCATATTCAAACTGTTATATTCTGTTAACAATATTACCAGAAAATATTTACTCCGTTGAACAGTGAAAATTCAAAATTCATAAATGATGTGTAGTCATGTAGACAAAATTTAATTTTGCTACACATCTTTATTCAAATATTAAATGCGATGATTCGCATATTTCGAATTACGCTACTGATGGGATGATTTTTATTTGATTTGGAAAGGCTTTACAGTTAACCGATAGATTCTCAGAAGACCGAAGATTATGACATTCATAAAAATGCGAAGATGAAACAGTTCTTTATTTATCCGGAGGAAAGAATTGATCATACGATAGAATTATCAAAGACACCGAGAGAATCTTTCAGAAAGAAGCTGTAAGCTACATGGTAAATTGAAATATTACAAGGGACGCTGCAATCCAGAGAAGCAACTACTCTGTTTTTTATAGAAGCTGAACGTACGTGTTGCAAGTATTTTCCGATGATCTGCTTGATGCAATATGGCACTTAGTTACTTAGATTAGCGAAGTCTAGTTTCGCCTGGGCCTTTTCTCATGAGTGACCCGGCTTGTGGCACCTATATCTAGCTGTCTCTATGGTTTGATTCCGCTTAGCGTGGCGGTTGGGTTGCCAAGAGGCGCTCCAGTCGCCAAGGGCGTAAGCGTAAGGGGACCTTCTGGTGATTTTTCGGCGATTTTCGCCCCTCTTGCCGAAATTGACTTTAATGCATTTTCAAGGAGTTTCTAGGCCCTCGGTTTTCCCCTGAAAATTTCAAGGCCCGACCGTTATTTTTTAGGTGGTAGCAGCGAGCTTCGATGTCGACTGAAATATTATTTTTTTGATGTTACCTTAGAAAATCGGCAATTGTGACGCAATGATTAGAGATAATAAAAATATTTTCTGAAAGCTTATCAAATTTCACATAAGATGAGACCAACCTTCTTTTTGTCGGAACAATTTTAAAAATCCGGCAAGCATCCAAAAAACGACAATGAAGAAAATTTCCATACAAATAACTAAACATGATTTGTTATTCATATGGTGTATTTTCTTTTCTTTATGTTTTCATCATACATAGTTACTTTGATCTATGAGCAAAACATTTCGAAAATGCAAACCTCCCCCCCCCCCACCCATGGGGGGTAGTTTTGCCAAATATTCTGGATCATTTTATGGAATATTAATTAGGCTAAGACAAACCTTAGTTTAAAATTTTATTCAAATCTGTTCATAACTTTTCGAGTTACAAAAAAAAATCCTGGATCCAAACAATGGTCCGCATCACCACCAAACTGCAATAAGTGTCTAAGTTAGGTTAAAACTCTCCTTTGGTTAAAATCTCGTTAAAATGTGTTCATAACTTTTAGAAATATTAGAAAACACAAACTAACAAACAAAAAAACGACAAATAAACAATCAACAGACAAACAAAGAAACAAACGGAAGTAACAATATAAATAAACAAAAGGTCATGGGGTACACGAAAATTATCTATATGTGCTCATATACCTTATATACATACTTTCACATCGCCATGTAATTGTTTTTCGTCTTTCCACGGGGTCTGAGAGTGAAATTTGGCTACGTGACCCCGTAGAGTTATTCCACAGATTTAAAAAACGACTAAACTAAAAAAAACGATTTTCATGGTCCAGGACGGCCCAGCCGCGTGGGGAAAAGTATGCGTTTGGTACCCGTCCGACTGGAGAAAAGTTATTCTTTCGACAAATATCATACGTTGTAAAACTCCATTAGAGCATCAATAATAGGTAAATGATAGATAATTATATCAAATACAAGTATTCTGTACATGATTTGTCATGTAAAATGTAAACATAGTAAAAAGGAAAAAGATCGCGATTATTAGGTCCGTCATATTTTTACGCATAGCACACGTATATTCGGTCCGATTTTAAAGTATTATGGCTCATTTTGTAGCTGAATAATAGTTCTATTACATACTGCCATGAGGATTTGCAATATTTTCACGTGGTTCTTGTAAAAGTGACATATGTTTTCAAAATCTCCTATGAGGGTGTTAAAATAGTCACCTTCGGAAAATATTCACCAAGAAAAAAGTAAGGTTAACTTCTCAAAAATGGCTTCAGCATATAATAGTAGAAAGATAATTCTATTCAAACATGAAATCAGAATGGCTGTATGATTTTTTTGGATTTTTGAGAAATTTTTAAAAATGGTCAATGTAGGCCTATAGACCCCCAGATTACTGCCACCACTCCGCACTATACGTAAAATTTTGAGAAACCGTTACGTGCTGGCAATGTCCGCAAGACTTCGGAATGCAGGTAGATGATAGAGGATTATGGTGTAGAAAGTCTAATCTTATGCCTTGTTTTGTTGATATCAAGATAGCCTTGGAAAGGTGATGAAACGTAAAATGCCGATATCTCGGAACTACACCTTTAGGGGTGGGTCAAAGGATTCCGGGCACACCTTATGTCCAAAATTAACATATTATGGCTCATATTGTAGAAAAATAAAATATCTGCAACTTGATCATTAGCGTTTTCGCAATTTTTGCCTGTACTTCTTGTAAAAGTAGTCAATGTAAGAAAATTTTTACCTTTTTTTTTTCTTTAAGTCCCCTACTTCAAAAATTCACAAAAAAAAAAAAAAAAATTGAAACCGAAATAAAAAAAAAACGCTAACAATCAAGTTGTGGATATAAGGTAGTTCTGTGCAAAAATCAAATAAAATTGAATGTCTTGCCGTTTCTGAAGTCGGAATCCTTTGACCCAGGTGCTGCATTTTCAACATGGCCAATTTCGCATTTTTTCCTTTTTTGACAATAATTCAAAAACTGTTCGGGCGATTTCGAAAAAAAAAAATCGACCACAGGCAATGGGAAGGGGCCCAAATAAAAGGGTGTGTTTCATCAAAATCGGCAAGAAAAATCGAAAAATCGAAAAAAAAGCAGACGGTCCCCTCAAGCGCCGACGCGAATGAGCTCCGGCTCCTCTCGCCCCAAGGAAGCGGTCTCTCGGCGTCATTTGCGTCATGAGCCAAATTATTGCAGAGTGAAGTGAATAGCAATAGTCTCAGGTATTGTGTGTACTCACAACTCTGTAGAGTGTAACAGGGTGGCGTTCGGCTTGTTGCAATGCTTGCAATACCTGTCGGCAACGTCAAACGTGTAGTGTCAATAATTTGCCATGCGCAGTGATAACCTAGTCTTAATTTGTACATTATGACTTCGGCGCCTCTATTTTATGAGGAAATGCCAGTGGCTCATAGCCTGTGTGTCTGTAGCGTCTGAGTACCTTCTGACTGATGGGGAGGTTCTAGTTTTTACTTTATGTAGCTGGCAAGCGGTGTGGCGTTGGACCTGTGGCACAGTATCTTTCGGCTTGGTTTGACGATCATGGGATTTTGGGGTAGAGCCCTGCCCTGTCTGTCAGCGAGTTCATTTCCTTTGATGCCTATGTGCCTAGGGACACAGTTTAGGATTATTCTTCCCTGAGCAAGAATCCTCTGTACTAGTGTGAGGAGCGAGGGCAGGAGGTAGATATTGTCATTGGGCATGCTGTGCTGTAGATTGTCAGTGGCTGCTCTAGAGTCTGTGTGCATGACCACGTGCACTTCCCTTTAGGGACGCGTGTGTTAGGGCACCCATGATCGCATGACCCTCTTGCAGAGAAACTGGCGCCTGCAATGTGGTCTGTGGTCTGTGCCTGAATGACCTTAGACAGGAACTGTGCTACCATTAGATCAGTTCGGGTGGCCAGGGGCAGGAGGTTTACCTCTATGGTTAATGACCTTTTTCCACCTGGGGGCACCCAAGATGATCTTGGCAGCTTCGTTTTGGACTGCCTCTAGCTTTTCCCTTAGTTTGGTCTTGGCAGTAATGAGGGCACCAGAAGCATAGTCAACAATAGGACGGACGGCATGTTCATAAAATGTTCCAAGTACATTGCGTCGTGCTCCTATGTATATTCCGGCTATTGCTTTCATAACAGACAGTATTGCATTTGTTCGGTCACTCAGGTACTGGACCTCCTCTTTGAATGTTAGTGTGAGGCCAACCCATGCACCAAGGTATTGGAAGTCTTTGACTCATTCTAGATCCATCCCCTGGACACTGAGTTTTGTGTCTATTACATTAATTCTCAGAGCCATGGAATTTTATTTTGCTGAAATCTTTAGACCCGTCCTCCAATAATCCTCGGACACGAAGTCCATACAACGCTGGGCTCTGTTCAGGAGATGATTATAAGATCGTCTGAATAAGAGATGATCTTACATCCCTCTGAAAGGTCTATATTGATGATGCAGGACATGAAGGTGTTGAAAAAGGCAGAACTGAAGACCCCACCCTGTGGTGCTCCATTTTCAAGGGCTTGTGCTGTGATAGGTGACCATGGAATCTGACTTTGGTTGTTCTGTTCCTGAAATAGTAACCTATCCAAACTGAAAGTCCCATATGGATGAGGGCCTCCGGAATAGCAAAAGGGCTTCTTAGTTCAAAGGCTCTCTCAGTCTAGAAATGCTATTACAGAGGAAGTAGTGCAAACTGTGCTTAAGAGCGTGGCTGTGCTATGTGCTGTGCCCATACTCCTGGTGAACCCGTGGAGGTGTCGTGAAGGGTCCCAGTTTCCATCAGAGCCGGTTTAGTACCATCCTCTTGGCTGTCTTGCCTAGACAGCTGAGGAGAGAGATGGGTCGGTATCTGACTGGTTCCTTTGGTTTTGGGATTGGAGCAATGTTTTTTTTTTTTTTTTTTTTTTTTTAAGCTTGTTGATGAGTTGCAAAAATGCATGCTCACCTCCAGGCCCAGGTGGGTGGTAGGAGATCCCATCAGAGCCCGGTGGTGAGCCTGAAATGGTTTCATGTTTTTCTTAGTTACCTCAAGGAGAACAGGGCATCTAAGAAATCTGGTTGGAGTGTTTTGTCTCTGATAAGAGTTAGCCTGCCTGGTAGGTGTTATTGGTTTGCCCTTAGTTCGGGGGGGGGGGGGGGCAGGCTGTTGCTGCTTATTCTGGCCGAGAACTCCTGTATCAGCCTGTCTGTCCCTGACTGAGGGTCGTGATGCGTGCATCTCGGGACTGAGTGGCTGGTAGCTCGCCTGACCCGCTTCTACAGTTCTGAAAGTTTTTGATTCTGTTGGCAGTTTCTCTGACATCCCTGACAGCTTCTCTTAGGACGGCTAGGATGCCAGAGGTTCATTGCCTTCGGAAGAGTTTCCTGCACATGTTCACTCTGTGACTGACATCCTTGGTCTCGTCATTACAATATCAGGCATCTTGTGACTCCTGGATCATGGGCAAGTTTTAGGGATGGTCAGAGAGACTTCCTGATTTATGACATCAACAGGTCTTACGCACGTCCACATTTTCACTGTTTGGGGGTTCATTGCTTTTGAGACAGTGGGCCAAGCCCTTCTGGAAATCTTGCCACTCGCCCTTGTCTGTTTTTCATCTGGGATTGTGCTATGGTTTTTTGGGCTGAACCAGCATCCAAGAGAGTGTTAATGGTGCCATAATTATCACTTGTAACGATTTCTTCTACACTGAATTCTCTCCACCATTGTTGCAGTTGTAAAGTTGAGCGCTAGGACCCCTCCCCTCACATGCATTGGTTCTTGGGCGTTGAGAAGCACGATCTTGGGGAATGTCTCAAGCACATAAGCGATTTGGAAGCCTACCGCATTTGGTCTCTTGCCAGGGATCCAACATGCGCTGGTGTGCATTGGTCTCCCCCCCATGATCACTCGGTCTTGTGTTACCTTGGCCCAGATCTGGTTGATATCCAAGCTCTCACACAGTGGCCCGCTATACACATTGTATAGTGCAGGTGGATGTCAACAGCATGAGATTCCACACCATCTCCAAAGTATGCTGGGTTGGTTATTAAGGTGCAGGGATTGTCATTCTGTCCAGGGTGATCAAGTCTCTAGTTCCATCCACTCTTGGCGACAGAAAGACATTATAGCCTGAGAAGTGAACAGGTTCCACTGACTATTTCAATATTCCTTGCTCGCACTATTGATTGGGAAAGGAACTTTTTGTGTTATACATGCATATATTCCACTGCAGGATGCTTAGATTATTTACCATGACGGTTACTTACATCGGATTTAGAGGTTTTTGCAACGTGAGGAATCTACATCTAAATCTTTAAGCAGACTAGTGGAGGGTCTACTGGGAGCTTTTAATAGCTTTGTCATTTTGTTTTTCGGCTTTTTGCTTGAGTTTAGGCTTTGGCTGTGCAAGCTTGACCTGTGCCAGTGTTGGCTTCACCTGCAGACATTCAGCCTGGTTTGGCAGGGCCTGAGAGGGCTGGTTTAAACTGGTTGCTGAGTTGGTTTGGAAGCTTCCAGTTTTCTCCCTTCAGGGATGCAACACTAGGTCATTGCCGTCATGGCTACCTGGACTGTTTTCTCCGCCTCCTTGCTGACTGGAGGAAAGAACTTTTGCTACTGCAGTGACTACAGCAGTCAACAGGAGAGACATCATTCTCATCAAATGGAAGATTATCGTCTCTCAGAGAGGGCCTTGCAGTGTTCTTTGAACTTTTTTTTCCTCTGGTTATTTTTCTGCACACCTGCATGGCCTGGGAACTCCTTTAGATTGAGGGTCTCCAGAGTCGGCCCTGGAGGTGTCTCCTTCCTCATGGGAGGTCGGGGAGTCCTTTCCCCTTTGTTCTGTCCCCAGATGTGGGTCCTTAGGGGAGCAGGAACAAAGGCGGGAAGTTTTTTGGCTACCTCCTGTCACCTGAGGGCCGCCTCTTTCCTGACAGAGAAAGCTATGCTCCAGGCGTGATGCCTCTTGGCATCACGCAGTTGAGACATTTAGATACTGTGTCCCCTTGGCTTTCTTGTTCGCCTCAAGGCATACATTGGTGTTGTGTGCCTTGTTGCACACACCACATTTGGCTTTGGCCTTGTAATTGGCCTGGTGGTGCCCATATTTTTAGTATGTGAAGCTCCTCAGTTGCTGAAGCACATAGATTCTAAGGTTATAGGAGCCCTGATTACCCAAATCAACGCTGGTGATTGGGGCTGCCTCCATTGGCAAGTGAAAAGCTAAATAGCACCATCTTGGTTCTCCTCTCCTCAGGATTCAGTGGCGAGATACTTACTTTTCTCTTATTTTTCATTTCCTTTGTTTCCTGCAGGAAACAATGATCATGCCCTGATCTCTGGCAACCCGGATTGTCAACCGGATTTGCCTCTGCATCTCAAACGCTTTAACCAATTGGTAGACATTTTCGAAGCCTTCAGTTATTTGCGGCACCAGAAATGCTCCAGACTCTCCCTTGGAGAGTATTTCCACCGCCCCTTCGGCTTGGGTTTGGGGCTTTGGTGATGATGTGGGGGCGGGAGGGGGGGGTGCAGCTGATTTCGTCTGTTGGACTATTTCATGGACAGACTTTGGTTTGGATGATGTTTTATTAGCAGCAGCCCTGGCACAATCAGCCTGTGTCTTTTCCTTCTTTGAGCCACCTTAAGCCTTGTAAGCCTTCAGAGTCACTGTCAT
>NW_020871260.1:122733-135233 GCF_003789085.1 Penaeus vannamei
AACTTCCATTCTTAGACTATTATTTATGGGCAAAGATGGTTGAAGCTGATCACATTTACATGTGCATGTAGGAAGCATATTTAATGTTCTAAAGGAAAGGATAATGAGGTATGGTGGCCAATTCCTTTTTGTCTTGACCTTGATACAAGATGTGATTTCTCCATTACTGCATCAAAAATGGAATCCTGTGCATATTTGAAGGCAAATTGTACAAAATTAAACAAATCTGATGTACCCAAGTCTACACATCTCAGTATTATGCTTTCAATAAAGTCAAGTGATTTTACACTGCTCTTTCTGCATAAATGGTATCAAGTTTATGTAATACATTAATCAAAGCCAATTATCCAAACACTCATTTTATTTACATTTGAATACATCTTTTTAATTACATATGTAGATTTTACATCTGAAGATAAAAATTACACAGATTCAGAGAACCCATATTATCTTATATTTTAATCTTTATTGTTTTCTCATCAAAATATCTGTTGAGTTTCCTGGATCCAAAACGTTTCTTGGGATCCTTCTTACTCCAAGAGGGGGCGAGGTTGGGCATCAATCCTGGAAAAAAATATATATATTATGACTGATATAATTAGCTACAGCATTCACAAGACTTTAATACACCGTGATAAATAAAATATGCTACAAATCTGTAATATCTATCTTCTATAAACATCACCAACAAGGCACAAGAACCCAACTAACCACAACAGACTCTTGAGTGATATGACACCAGCTTTCTTATATCCAAAAGAATGTGGAAAGGTAAGAATGAGAACGAATATCTTCACAATACAAGAGATGCATTTAACCGGTTTCGAATATATCTTTGTCAGAAATACATGTATTTCTGACGAAGATATAATCAAAACCGGTTAAATACATCTCTTGTATTGTGAAGATATTCGTTCTCATTCTTACCTTTCCACATTTGTCAACATGAATATGGTTCATCTAAAAGAACATTTGGTATAAAAAATATATATATATTCCTTTAAATCATCTTCTCTATCCACTTCATCCTGATAACAATAGTCATTTCCCAATAGGAAATATGAATGATAACCTTGCAATAATCTCATAATACTTAAAACTTCAGAAAAGGTCTGCTTCACTGATACAAATAATTTTTGCATTTATAAACTACTGTGATGCTTACTGTGCATTTAGAGTATACCAGAGTTAACAAAGAAAAGCATATATTCAAGCCAAAAATTCCTATATATACAACCACATGATATCTAAGGACCCAATGCTGAATATACCCACATGGTAATTACATTACATGGGAATTGGCACAGCATCAACCAATGACATAACCTTACATTCTTTGAACCTTAATAACAACCATAAATTGCTGCTAAAGATTTCAATCATCAAAAGCAATCCTCTGAAACCCAAATTTTTAGTGTTGTTAATTACCTTATGTGAATAAATACAAAAATTATCACAATCTTTATGTCAAATTAGCTACACTTCCACATCCATACATTACAGTGATAAATGTCATTAAATTATATCCTTTAACTACTGTACTGTCCTTAGCAATTTTGCAGCTGCTTTATTTCTATTATTATAGGCAGTGCAATAAAATACAAATCTAAAGTTGTTGTTTTTTTTCTTTCAATTAAAGGTGAAAGGATAATATTCATACTTTGTACAAATAATAATACATACATGTTACAAGTGCTCAGCCACCAAGGAAAAAATTAGTAGGCCTGACATGATGTCACCTAATTTCCTCATTCCATGACTTTTTTCTGATGCTAATAATCTTAATACTGTTGTTTTCATTATGACTGACATAATTATCACTATGGGTATTATGAAAATACCACTAAGAATTAAAGAAAAAAAATATCTAAAAACCACGGACAAAGATAAATCAGTGAGATGGGGAGTACTGGTAACTGACTCCTCGATGACTAAATATTTTCGGAGCCATCTAGGTATAAACCCAATTGATAAAGTTCATGTGAGCTCATTGTTTTTTAACTGTAACATTACATTATAATGTCTAAATGCTGTGACTAGCTATGCTTTCAACATTCTCCCACTAAAACTCATCCAGCACATTTTGATGAGAAAGAATAGGGCCTAAGCTACACTTCTTTTTTTTTTTGGTGCTTTCATATCAAGATAAGAATATCTTAATACTCAACTATAACATGATGCATTAGTTGTAATATTAAACCATTTATTTGAGTAAATTGAACAAAAAGTGAAAATTAATTTGTCAATCTTCCATTGCAGACCTTACATAAGAAAAATTCTAATCTATAAAGAGCATTGCTCAAGTGCCATACAAAAGTTTACCTATTCTTATAACTGTTATCTTTAAAAATCATGATCATGACGTATTACCTATAATATCAACTTAAAAAAAATTGAATGATGCTCTTCAGCTATCCTAGTAATAATAGCCATTACACTAGGGTCTCTGTGAAGTAACATTCTACATGTACCTTTGTTGATCTTACTTTTACCATTCTATAAGGTCTATTGTAACTAATATCTAAAATTTATAAATACAAACCATTGAATTGGCCAAAGTTCTGCCTCACTACATCCAAGAGAGAGAGAGAGCCAGAGACCACCAAATTAGCCAAAGTAAGGCTCACTTCACCCAAGAGAAACACGGAGATAAACAGAGTGAATGACAGAGAGATAAAACTAGACACTGAGACTAAGACTGAAGTACAGAGAAAGAGAGAATGAGAACTGAAAAAGAGCGAGACCAAGACAGAGAGATAGAAAGAGGGAGAGACAAAATGAGAATGAGAAACATTAAACTGAGAAAGAGAGTGAGAGACAGAGCAAGATATTGAGCAAGCACTAAAATAATTGAAACGCAGACTTTGAACACAGGATTGGAAATGTGATCAATATGCACTGGTGATGCCCCTGGAGTTTCAAATGCAGCCCAGGTAAAGCATAGGTTGAAAAAGAGAATGCTGTATCATATTCTACTCATCCTTTTTTATCTTTATGGAATTCATTTTGCCACTTTCCAATAAAGTTTATGCATATGCCCTATAATCGATAGTTGCTTGCAATGCAATATCCATTTTCAAGTTCTTTTGTAGTAATAAAATCCTATTTTCTTATAGTTTGATGTGTAAATCTCCAAAAATGAATTTCCTTTGTCACAGACCAAATGCCCTCTCTATTAAATCCATGCTGCTTGAATAAACTGCATATCTTAGTTCAGAGTCTCTAGTAAGGTTGCTTAGAGTAATCATGAGATATGAAGCCATAAGATATATGAAGTCCAAGAGCTAACATCCCATGTACTGAGCTTAATCTAATTTTGTGCAGCAATCAAGGTTTTCAAAATTCTGCTGTTTTACAAAGGCCATGCACAAACAACATATATCATAACACCAGAATAGGACCACAAACAAATATCCTGTTATTTTCTATAAAAGAAAAATAATCTTTTCTTTTGAATTCCTATTACACCAGGAAAATTAGAAATAATCTGATATTTTTGGCTGTTTGTTTGAATGGCTCTGTTATCAGGAAATAGACATACTAACAGAAAGTGCTTGCATCTTGCAGTAATCTTTCTTTAACCCCTTGGATCCAGTTGCATCATGGAAATCACGGTGTCAAAAATATGGGCAAAGGGTTATGTATGTAACCAACATCCCAGGCATGTGGCGCGAAGGCCAGGTATGTGTGAACATCCATGAGAGGTAACAAGACTCTGTGCCTCCCCTTTGCAAAGTTATTTTGTGTAAACTTTTTAAGCTTTTTTGCCATTTTCCAGTTCATATTTGTCTTTTGATTTGCTTTATCCAGATGGCAAGAGCTTATTTTCCTTGCACAGACTCTATATTATCTCTCTATATAATAAATAACTCAGTGCAAGAAAAAAAAAAAAATTGTCTTCCTGTATCATACATTTTATTTTTTTGTAATTTTCAATTTTCTGTCACACAACCTGTGCCGCCAGTCACAGCAGCCAGAAATACAGTGTGCAGCATGGAAATGGCGTCCTTCCTGGAGCCAGCTCTCTTTCAGTCATGGCTTTAAACTGTTACATTCCACATTCATTTATTGATAGGAATAATGCTATCAAAATTATCAAATCACATTCCAAGAGGTTTGTACATTTATGGTGAGTCTTTACCCTGCCCTTCCCTCATGATGGCAAGTTCGCGTCACCCAACCCGCAGCCATTTTGTCCAATGACATGTTCACGTCACTCTGCCCTCAACCCAGATATTTCCATGACAGGACCGTAACATCATCCAGGCATGACATCACTCTATTATCTGACAAACTTCTCAGATAATGTAAAATTATCTGTAAATTTCAATTGCAGTCTTCCTGTAGCCTTTGACCTCACAGTAATAGGGATGGGGGGCTATTGGTGTCCACGTGCGTGACGTGGGTGCACGCATGCGTGCGTGCGTGCGTGTGCGTGTGTGCATGTGTGTGCGTGAGCATGCGTGCGTGCATGTGTGGCATGCGAGTGCATGTGTGCGTGAGCGTGCATGTGTGAGTGCCTACTTGTGTGTGTGAGCATGCGTAAGACATAGAAACATGCATACATCAGTTTCATAAGAGTGATAAGCTAGTAATATTTTGACTATTCCCAGACTAGCAAAACACAAAATATTTGCAATCTGTACATATCATCAGCATTCTTTTTATGTCATGGAATGTGTTTTATAAATGTGCAAATTCCAGTTGCTTCAACTTCAACAAATTAATAAAAAATAGTGTGAAATAAGGGGACCCAAGTAAGGTGAGAAGTGTTGGGAAGTACCAAAATGTAGTGTCCTAAAAATATTCTGATTTTAAAACAACTACTAAATATTCATACAAATACAACTCAAATTTTCTGCGCCATTGTACTTATAATGAAAAAAAATATATGTTGACTGAAAGCTTAACAGTAAAGAAGAAAACTGTCGAATGCCTTCATGAAAGACACATTCATGCTGGTGCTCTACCATCATCTAGGTGGTATAAAACCAGTTCAGGGTGTCAGAGTCCCAGATATTCAAAGCTAGGTTGTTTAAAATACAAAACTAGGCGAACAACAGCACCAATGTAGGCAGTAGAGTTTTAAAATACGGCCCTTAGTCACCAAGGAGTCAATTATTGGCTAACCTGATCTTACCCACTGATACCATCCTTGAACTTTCAAGAAAAAAGTTTTATCTTAATTACTGTTATTACTTTTATCAACTCAATGGCAACTGTTTTTTCCTGCACTGCAGTGAACTGCAGAACAGTCAACACATGTAGTCAGAAGCTCGAGTGAAAAATTAGGAGTATGTGAAGTGTGCATCTATCCCATCCCCTATGCTTTTAACTAATTTGTGGGAATATGAAGCTATAAAGAGACTTAGTCTACTTTCAGGGACTCTATCACCTTTGTAACTGAGCAAAATAAGTGACCAACTGTTCATCACACACATGTAGCAGGTTGAGCACACATAACAATGACAATTGCAACCCAGCACTTGGGCCCCGTCTGTTAAAGCAAGAATAGATGGCAGCTGCATTCAGTGAGTTTATGTTATGTTTTTATCATTATTAGTATATCATTTATGAAAATGTTATGAAAACATTTAACCCTTTATTTCTGAAAATTCAAATGGAATAAAAAATGAGATCAGGTAATCATGGTAATTGACTCCTTGAAAATGAAGCACTTATGAAGCCATCTATGTACAAAAAGAATTAATAAACAACCCAGGCACGGGCAATGTATGTACACAACTCGCAATGTCAACAAATCATCAAAGTCATTATGATGATTTCTAAATCAAGGAGCATATCAGTGGCCAAGAATAGAACACTATTTCAATTCACTAGAGTTTTACTTGTCTTTCTTTGTCTAGCTATAAAACAGTTAAAAGAAATAGTAATAAGCAAAAAATAATGAATTCTTTGTACATGGGTATATGCACTGTCCACTGTGAATTTTGCTTAACACACATGGCTCTACAAGTCCTCAGCCACCAGGGAGTTAATTAACACCCTAAAGTATCTTCACCAGATTTTGCCATAACCTGAATTGTTGAGTTGCTATTACAATTGGTATTCTTGGCTAATTACTATCATAGATATTATGATTATTAAAATATTAAAATATTAATAAAAATTAAAAATCCAAAAGAATCTTTCTGAAAATCAAAGAAATGGGTAAACAGGTGAATTAATAAGACACGTAACTGACTCAATAGTGACTAAGTACTTGTGGAGCAATCTATGTGTAAGCATAATCAATAAATTAATATCATAGTGGTTATGGTATGTATGTTATGCCATCCCAGCACAAAGGATAAGAAAAAAAAAATCATTACTGGTATAAAATGACAAAGCAAAATGTAAGTCCACTCTCAAAATAGCTTCAAAAATAATCTTACAAAATTAAAACAAAATTCTTTAAAAATAACAAAAACATGAACGAAAAAAAAAAATTAATCCCAAACAGAATATCAGCTAAATACACAACCTTGCACTGCAACTCTGTCCTTACCTGCTTTTTGTGACATGGCAACTAACTGGGTCACTTTCTTCTGCTGGGGATTACATAAGCCAGTGATTCGTTTCGGCAACATGCATCCATCTGAGCGCAAGAACTGGGACAAAACCAAAACATCCTGTGGACAAAGAGATAGATGAAACCATGAAGTTAACTAAAGAATTAACTTAAATAACTGCATAAGTGTACTAATACATTAGGAATGTAAAGCATTACAATTTATCAATCATTATTTATTGAATTTTACATACAATATTGCTTCCTGTAATAGTGAATGGTGATACTAATCTAAATCCATGTTTTAGTTCTTACATACTAGCTTTACATAAATTAGTTTCATTAAAATAAATCATATTTCTAATATAAATATGAATCAAATATCAAAACTTACAGTATGCTTTAGGTTCAGTTGAAGGGCACAGAGAGGACAAGAACCACATTCAGTATGCTCAGTCTTGACAAGCAGTTCAGTTCTATCTGACTCTTTGTAAACACCCTCAATTGTTGTCTGTTTATCTGATGTGTCAATAATAACTGGAAAAAAACACAAAATTAATCATAATCAGCTTTAGGTGCAAGGACTACATCTATAACAATGCCAAAAGAAATCTTCACTTAGGTCTTCTGATCCAAAACTACTAGTACCACTAATTATAAGCAATGCTTAGTTGGAAAAAAAACACTGAATATTCTACTATTATCATTTCTACATTTAACACTGCAATAGTTATACTGTTGGCTACTTATAAACATTACTTGGTGCCTCATGTTCAAGACAGGCTAATCAAATTTTTAGCAGAATGTGAATATAAAAAATATTTTCAGTGGGAAAGCATCCGCTTAGAAAATACCAAGTCAACAATTTTTTGTTATGATAGATAATCAGCAACACACGAAATCATCTTATATCTTAGATTTTATACATTGCATTTTTCTAATCACTGAAAGCACAGCTATGTGCTTTTTAAATACTTTTAAAATTGAAGTAACTTATGAAGTAGATTATTTTATTGTTATTTAAAATTTCTTGCGTTCTGTTCAAATCCCCTTAACCATGCTATTTTACTCTTTTTATTCTGCAATTGCCTTTTCTTTATGATGAAAACAAGCTAATATTCATATAAGAAACTATGTGAAATATTTTCATTTAGTTTCAAGATACCAAGTAGTAGCACCACTAATAATAGAAACCATAATACATTAGAAACATAAGGTCTGTGATTCCTTGTATTTACTGAGAGGAAAAACAAAACTGGGAAAACTATGTCCAATTAGTGAAGTATATTAACAATATACCCTAGGAAAATATGTATTTCTGTGCTCTGGTTATTTCCTTGTAAGTAAGAATAATAGATGAAGTACCATAATGATGACTGGATTACATCCAATCATGTCATGGTAGACCATATCTCAACCCAAGATTACATCTTTGCATCATGTGTGGTAGTTCCTGCTTTACATTATGTAGGCTATGCTATTTTGTGTGCATGTTTACTCCTGGCTTCATTCATTAACAAGAAACAGCCTCTCAATAATAATAACAATGAAAAAATATATATATACTGCAGCATAGTGTATACAGGGTGGGCTAGACTTAACTTCTTCCCATTTCAAAGAACAAAATACAGTATTTCAAACAAAATCAGGATCTCCAGGGATACTTGACAGACTTGACAGACTTGAAGTGCTTCTTTTTTTGATGCATAATAATTTTTTCTGTTTCAAATTTTGCACCTGTTGAAACATCCACTGGCATTCAGTATGGTCACGGTTTCATATTTGAAGTTAGCCTTCTCCAATTTACAGTAGGTTATATAGGCTATACCGTACGCCCCTGTATTTTTCAAAAAACAAAACAGAGCATTTCAATATAACCCAACCTCTAAGACAATCAGACTACTGTTGCATATCCTTTCCTAAGTAACCTACACTTTGTATTCCCTAGTTTCAGCTCTATCTTGCTGTGTATATCAAGGTGAAGACAAAGTTTGCCAGGGGGTGCTGGAGGGCAGAACCCACATCAACCCTCCCCTTGGGTTCAACTAGAAACCTTACAATGCATGGGCAAGTTCTTTTCAAAACTCATAACTAGTGCAGTTAAATTTTCAATTCCAAAAATGCGCGATTTGTTGTTGCACGACTATTAATTTGCATTCTGTAACATTAGTGATGGATGATATATTATCTATACATAACTTCTACACTATTAAAATAGGTTGTCATTGATGATACAACCTATTATGGTTCAGTACATTTATCAAATCTTTTAGGACCTCGCTTGCGCTTATTCAGACATGAATCTTTGTAGCAAAGCTGTACACTATTCTGTTTACACCGCACAGTTCTCCCTTTCTTATTTGTTGGCCATGCAAAGTTGTCAAAGTGCATGTTTACCCTGCAGCGTGGATTGGCTCAATTTCTGCAGACCTAAAAGATTCATCAATTAAACTGAACCATACTAGCTTGTGCCATCAATGACAACCCATTTTAAAAGTGTAGAAACGATGTATAAGAAATGTATCATCCATCACTAATGTTGCATAATGTAAAACAATAGTCGTGCAATAACAGCCCATGCATTTTTGGAATTTTAAAAACAGCTTGCACGTGCATGTAAGAAGGGGGCCAATCCATGGCGTGCAGTATACAGGTAGGTAATTGTTACCGAGAGCGACACACCCTCCAGAGACAAAGTCCCAAAATCAGGACACCATGCGAACCTGAAAACTTAACCTATAACCTTTCCTACTTGCTATTTATGTACTAGACATTTATTAGCACTTCGTGACAACTTATAGAAAACAGACAATAAGAACTCTGGCTGTGTGATGGTGCAGTAGACATTTTTGTCATTTACTGGCAAACATGAGGCCACTTACTATGTTTTCTCTTACCCTATTTTTATGCTTTATAAGACAGCGGTGTCCATCTCCCTCTATCTTCCCCCGTCACTCTGACAACATCAATAAAGGACAATAAAATTACCTATCAATATCATACAGTTGCCACCCCTAGCAACGAGCACTTGGTGAAAACAAACCCTCATTTGTTCGATAACTCACTGTGCTTTGCTTAAAGTCGCCAAATTTTTCTGAGAATTTAGTTTCTTAGTGTGAAAATGCCGAGGAGCTGTGGTGCCGTTGGTTGTTCGAACCACAACATGATAGGAAAGAAAGGTTTAACCTTTCATATATTCCCAGATAGTGAAAAGAAACCTGACAAATGGAAGCAATGAGTACAGGCCATGAAAAGCTTGAATGCTGATGGGAGTGTTTGGGGGCCTGGTGGAAACTATTTTCACAATTTGTCAGTACATTTTATTACATATTAATATTTTACACTTTTTTCAAATTCTAGAGACAAATAATCACTTTCAAACTCTATCCATCTACACTATCAACAACAAGGTCAACATTGTCAACATTAGGTTTTTGCAGCAGTTATACACTTCAAAAAGTACAATAGCAATTTTACATTTTTCTGTAATAAATTGATTTATCATAATTTCAATTTACTGGCAAACTATCCTTGGCTCCAACACACCCAGACTTTATCCCAAGCACTGCCCTTTAGATGAAAAGAAAGCAGTCATACTGTTAAAAAAAGAAGAAAAGAAGCCTAGTTAAGGTGATACAAAGCATTCAGAAGAAACCAAAGTTTCCTGTTGCTTCTGTGTCTGAAATGTCATATAGTCAAGCAAATGAAACAACTGAAAAGGGGCTGTCTCAAATTACTGAGGAGAAAGAAGAATGCATTGTGCGCATATAGGCCTTAAGTGACTTCATTCTCTCCTTTGTATAAACACCTAGTAAATAGGAAGAAAAGTGATGTTAGGTAATGGCACTGATTTCAGAGAAAAATAACATATATAACTAAAAATCATTGATAACTGTAACAAATTATATTATCATAAAATGAATTTTGTTGCCTGGTGTGTTGATCAAATACTTAGATATCGGGATATTCAATATTTCTAAGGATCATCGATCCCAATTTCGGCAGACAGACGGCACTTTTTTAGCTGCACAGCTTCTAGTTTTGCTTCATATAGTTTTCACTTCGTTATCTTTAAAGAATCTAAGCAGTCATAAACCATTTTCACTTAAGCTGATAGCGAGGCATCTGTGAGCAATGTTTTTTTTTTACCAAGTGGGACGGTGACTCCGACTCGTGACGTCACACAGAATAGGTCTATTGTGACATGCATTGTATAACACCCTTATTTGAAGAAAAATATTTTTGAATACACTGATCTATCGTCCCTATGTACTATTTACATAGTGAGTGATGGCTTCTTAATACTCAATTTCACTGTCGAAAAATGCAATCAATTCAAATTGGTTACGAAACATCTATACTTTAGACAACTTATACCTTCGCTGAAAGTGGAATTCAGATACCTACCAAGAATACATCTTCAACAAAAATAACAATTAGCATTTGAATATCTATCCCATCATCAAACAATAACAAACTTGTCGCAAAATTTCAACTTACTCTCTTTCACAAACAATGAAGACGAAACAGCTATGTGACGAGACGGAGGAGCAGACCCGGCAACACTAATTAATTCGGGGTTTACTGAGCTTCTCGTGATAGACCTCGAAGCACTTCCCAGTAACCTCAGTCCTAATACTCCTCGCCAGGCCATTTTCTTCTTCTCACAGTTATTTCAGAAGAATATTCTCTTGAAGAAATTCGCACTTTTGTTTTGCTCTCTTCGCCGACACCGTGTTTACCTCGAACAGTGATGCCAAAATACAGTGATGGCGAACCCTTATAATTTTTTTACTAAAGTATTTTTCAAATCTTTAAATCTCTACTATGATCATCATGAATTATGATTATTATGATAATTTTAATTACTGATATTATCATTATCACTATTATCATTACTATTATCATTATTGTTATTATTATTATCATATCATTATTATATTTATCATTATTGTAATTATCACTTTTAATATTATCATTATTTCTATTACGATTGTTATTATCAATATCATTATCATTATCATCATTATTATTATTATTATTATTATTATTATTATTATTATTATTATTATTATTATTATTATTATTATTATTATTATTATTATTATTATTATTATTTATTATTATATTATTATTATTATTATTATTTATTATTATATTATCATTATTATTATTATCATCATCATTGCTACTATTAATACTGTTATCATTATCATTATTAGTGTTTTTATTTTTAACATCATTATTACTCTTATTATTATTATCATCATCATCATGAGTTTGTTGTTACCATCATCGTTATTAGTATCATTATTATCATTATTATCATTATCATTATCGTCATATTATGATCATTATTATTATCATTATTGTTGTTATTATTATAATTATTAATATTCTTATTATCATCATTATTATTATTATTATTATTATTATTATTATTATTATTATTATTATTATTATTATTATTATTATTATTATTATTATTATTATTATTTATTATTATTATCATTATTATCATATTATTATTTTATTATTATTATTATTATTATTATCATTACTATTATTATTATTATTATTATTATTATTATTATTATTATTATTATTATTATTACTGATACTATTGTTGTAATTATCATTATCATTATCATTATCATTATCATTATCATTATTATCTTAATCATTGTTGCCATAATTGTCATTACTGATAATGATATTATCACCATTATTATTTTCATTATTATTGTTATCATAATCATAGATATCATCGTTATTATTGCTATTGTCATATTTCGCATTTTCTTTTTCACTGCTATTATCAGCATTCTAAAACCATAATGTTATTATTATCATTATCACTGTTTTCACCATGCTGTTGTTGCTACTGCTTTTTACAACCATTGCTGCTATTACATATATTACTACCACTCCTACTACTACTACTACTATTACTATTACCACTACTACTGCTACTGCTACCTCTACTACT
>NW_020871260.1:155233-157733 GCF_003789085.1 Penaeus vannamei
CTGACTGATGCTGACGCTCGCACTCGTTGCTGATTTGATGTAAGCGTTTGATCGATAACGAAATCTGGCTTGGTCTGAAATCTGACGGGGACAGAAGTGCGTAGATTCCCCTTTTTTGTTAAGAAAGGAAGAGGGGGAAGGGGAAGAGCATCGAGCTCCGGCAGGTGGCTCAGGTATGTAGAGTGAGAACCCAGTCACTTCAAGTCTCTGCTTCTCCGTAACTACTTGTCTGGCGTCGAGATGCTGTATACTTTAAGAGGGAAGTAGAATGGGAAGGATAAACATTCTAGTCTCCGTTTATTTATTTATTCGTTAGCTTATATGCTCTAGAGAAAGAAATTAAAACGATGATAATTTCAACTGCGTTTTATCTCTCTCTCTCATTTCAAAAAATACTTAATCATTCATATTGGACCCATAAAAGATAATAGCAAAGGAAGAAAAAAAAATGAACTAGAGAAACAAGAAATAAATCCTCTGAAAGCTGAACAACAGAAGGGTAATATCACCACTTGAGTGAATATGTAGATGTTAGACTCAAAATGCATATCTCGGTTTCAAATCGACGACTTAGTTCAAAACTGATTTTGAACTTTTGCTGCATACATACATCACTTCGCATAACATTTTTTCTTTCTCAAGATAATTAGAACTCGCGTATGTCATTGATCATGCTATTAAATGAACGATAAATAAGCCCAATCCATAAATCATTGAAGAGAAACCGAGACTAGCATCCTTATCAACTTAATCTGTATTCACGACGGAAAGACCTTCTCGAGTGAAAGATCTTGTGGATTATAATCTCAATGCATGCAACTGCGAGTCATCTGTTAAACTGACACCGATAGTAAAGATAACAATCACAGGGTAAAAGTGATAATCCTAATTATAGAACGGATAGCGGGTGCTGTATCTATGAGGGTTTTTTTGGCCACGAGAATTATTGTCCTCTCTGGTACCCGTGTTGGTGCTGAGGCTTGCTTGTAAATAATTCATTTAAAACGTAAATGGAAAAAAATATATCGGACAAAATCCACTAACTTTTATCTATAGTAGACGTTTTTTTATTGAAATGTTCATGATTGCACTTTATACCTGCAGACAAACGTTTATTCACGTGAAGCTTAAAAATAAAAATAAAGAAAAGGAAAAAGTTACAATGTAAACTCTATTTTGGGCTTCACGTGGAAGGCTTTTATCGAAATGTAAATCTTTTGCTTGCCTGGCTGTCATTACTTTCACAGCCCCCAGCCAGCATGCTTTTGGTGGAGATGATGACGATGGTGATAGTGATAATGAAAATGATAATGATGATGATTGCGGTGATGATGATGATGTCGAGGAGGAGGAGGATAGTGATGATGATGATAGTGATGATGATGATGAGGATGAGGATGCGGAGGAGGAGGATAATGATGATGATGGTAATGGTGCTGAAGAATGGTGATTAGGGAGATAAGTAGGTGGATAGTGACGGTGATGATGATAAGGAGGAGAAAAAGGATGATGATGGTGATGGTAGTGGTGAAAATGGTGAGGGTGAAGGTGGTGATGGTGATGATGGGAATGGTGGAGATGATAATGATGAGGAGCAAGTGGATGCTAATGGTGATGATGATGTTAGTGATGAAGCCAAAGATGATAATGTAGATGATGATGACGATGATGATAGCAGTGATGCTAATAGTCATAATGATAATGGTAATAATGTCGACAGCATTACAATACAACATTTTCAACAGAGAGCGTCAACATCTATTTAAATAATTGATAATGACTGAAACACAATTCATAAATTTATTCTTACGTTTTGATGACAACACCGAACACACTCTGACTACGACACCAGCAGCTTATACGAGCGTGTTATCATTTTAATTCATCCGTTTTCATTTTTATTGCTGCAGCTGTTACCGCTGATTAATTTTAGTTTTATTTCTAGTTATTCGAAAGAATGATATTATCATTGCTATTATTGCTGTTATTTTTGTCACTTTTATGTGTAGTTATTGTTTCCACTATTATTCATACTATCATCACTATTGTCATCATCATTTTCATTACCATGATTATCATCATTATCGTAAGTATTCTTATCATCATCGTCATTGTTGTTATTATGATCATTCTAATTGTTATTATCATTGATACTATTATATAACTTTATTGTTACTATTGTTTTTAATATCATCACCCTTATCATTTCTACAATTATAATCAATATCACTATTATTATCTTTATTGCTATTATTGTTATTATCATTATTTTTATCATTATCTCGTCATCATCAATATTATCATAATCATTATTAGTAATATTATCATTATCATCATCATTATTATTATTGTTATTATTATTCTATTATTATTATCATTATCATTACTATTATTATTATCATTATCATCATCATCATCAACAATATTATTATGATTATTATTATTACTATTATTATTATTATTATTATTATATAATTTATTATATTATTATTATTTTATT
>NW_020871260.1:160233-167733 GCF_003789085.1 Penaeus vannamei
TATTATTATTATTATTATCATTATTATTATCATTATTATCATTATCATTATTATTATCACCACTATTATTAACAAATGCATTATTATTATCATTATCATTGTTATTATCATTAGTATTGTTAATACAAACATAATTATCATCATTATTGCTATTTATTGCTATCATCACTACTATTCCTGTCATTATCATTATTATTGTTATCATTTTCATTGTATTTACAGTATTTTTACTATTATGATTTTTATTCTTACAATTACTGTTATTATTATCATCACTGTTATTTCTATCATCTGAATTGTAACTTCTGTTGCTGTTATTAACATCATTACTATAATCATTGTTATTATGATGATAATGATGATGATGATTGTTATTATTACTAGTATCATTATCATTATCATTCTTATCATCATTACTATTGTTATTATTTTTATTTTATTACTATCTTATTATCATTATTATCTTTATTATTACTTTATCATTACTTTATCATGAATATTACTATTATTATTATCATTACTATTATTATCATTATGATTATTATTATCATCATTGTTATTATTATTGTTATTATTATTATTATTACTATTACTATTATTATTATTATTATTATTATTTATTATTATTATTATTATTATTATTAATTATTATATTATTATTATTATTATTATTATTGTTGTTGTTATTATTACTATTATTATTATCATTATTATTATTATTACATTATTGTTATCATTATTATTTATTATTTTATTATCATTATTACTATTATTACTATTATTATCATTATTATATTATTATTATTATTATTATTATAGTTGTCCTCATTATTATTAATATCATCATTATGATAATTATTATCATCATTATTATCATTATAACTATTATTGTTATGATTATTACTATTATCATTCCTTATGACTATTATCATTATTAGTATCATTACTATTATCATTATTGTTGTTATTATTGTTATTATTATTATTATTATTATTATTATTATTATTATTATTATTATTATTATTATTATTATTATTATTATTATTATTATTATTATTATTATTATTATTATTATTATTATTATTATTTATTATTATTATTATTATTTTATTATTGTCATTATTATTATTAGTATCATTATTATTATTATTATTATTATTATTATTTTTATTATTATTATTTTATTATTATTATTATTATTATTATTATTATTATTATTATTATTATTATTATTATATTATTATTTTCATTATTATTAAATATTATCATCATTATTATTATTATTATTATATTAATATTATTTTATCATTATCATTGTCATTATTACTATTATTATCTTCATTATTGTTATTGCTATCATTGTTTTATTATTGTTGTTGTTACTATTATCATTATCATTGTTATTATCATTATTATTATTATCATAATCATTATTATTATTTTCATTATTATTATTTCTGCTGTTGTTGTTGTTCTAGTTGTTGTTGCTACTGTTGTTTTTGTTTTAGTTATCATGGTCTTTGCTGTCACTGTTATTATCATTATTATTATCCTCATCATAATCATCTTCATTATCATAATTGTTATTGTTCTAGTTGATATTGTTTTTGTTATTGTTATCATTATTATCATTGAAACTCTATCATTATTATTTTTACTACTATTGTTATTATCTCCGCAAAGGAAGTAATGCTTTTGTTAGCGTTGGTCTCTTTGCTCGTTTGTTCGTCTGTTTGTTGGTTAACAGGATAACTCAGAAAGCTGTGAATAGAATTTTATGAATTTCTGCCTTGTGTGTCTTAGCCTATCATGATCCAAGTCTAGGATTTTTTTATGATTGGATGAGTTACCCCTCTCGCAAGTGCAGCTCAAAAAGTTATTAACAGGTTTTTATTATTTTTTTTACCATCATTATCATCATTGGTATTGTTATCATCATCATCATTAGTATCATCATTAAGATTTTGATCATTATCCTCATTGCAACATTTCTTACACTATCACTGTTTTTTTTATCGTTTTCACTTATTTTTCTTCTGAAAGATAAGTAAAGAAAAAATAAATAAAAGGTAGAGAAAGAGGATTGCATTTTTCCTTCTGTCCGAATCACCTGTTCTTCTTTTCCTGAAAATAAGACTTACATTTGAATAATTGAATTCCTCGACCAATCTAGACTACCTGGTGTGTGTGTTTATCCATACTTTCCACTGCGAGCAAAAAAAATGTCGACCGATGACGCTGTTGTGAGACCGACAGAGCATCTGATGTAAAAAAAAAAAAAAAAAAAAAAAAAAAAAAAAAAAAATACCAACAATAAAAAGGAAAAAAAGTCAGCGAGAGAGATGGGGGGGAGGGGGAGGGGAGGGGGAGGAAGGGATGGATGGAGAGATAGAGGGAGAGGGGGAAGGGGAAGAAGAAGTGTAGAAAGAGAGGAGAGAGAGAGGGAGAGGGGGAGAGGGGAGAGGGAGGGGGAGGGGAGAGAGGGAGAGGGGAAGAGAGAGAGAGAGAGAGAGAGAGAGAGAGAGAGAGAGAGAGAGAGAGAGAGAGAGAGAGAGAGAGAGAGAGAGAGAGAGAGAGAGAGAGAGAGACAGAGAGACAGAGAGAGAGAGAGACAGAGAGACAGAGACAGAGACAGAGACAGACAGAGACAGAGACAGAGAGAGACAGAGAAGAGAACAGAGACAGAGACAGACAGACAGAGACAGAGACAGAGAAGAGAAAGAGAGAAGAGAGAAGAAAATAGAGAGACAAATAGATAGAGAAAGAGAAAGACAGAGACAGCGAGACAGACAGACAAGAAGAAAGGAAGAGAAGGAGAGAGAGATAAACGTAGGGGCAGAGGAGGTCGTAAACCGCCTCAGAGTGTCGGCGCGACCCCGGGCAAAGCGCTCGCTCCCCGGGATGACTGACTGACTTCGGCCCCCCCCCCCTCCACCTCCTCCTCCTCCCCCCCCCTTCCCCCTCACCCCTCCTCCTCCCCCCCTCCTTGGCAGCTTTCTCTTGGCCCTCTTCTTATCTCGCTTCCTCAGACGTCTTCCTTCATCTCCTTCTTCCTTCTCTAGACGTTTTGCTTCATCTCCTTATCTCCTTACTTTTTTTGGATGTTTTACCTCTCCTTCTCATTTCTTGAGACGCCATCCTTCATCTCCCTTTTCTTCCTTCTTCGAACGTCCTCCTTTATCTCCTTATTCCATTTCGGATGTCTTCTTCCATCTCCTTCATTTTCGGACGTCTTTCTTCATCTTCTTCTTCCTTTTCGGACGTCTTCCTTTATCTCCCTTTTCTTCCTTCTTCGAATGTCCTCTTTTATCTCCTTATTCCTTTTCGGATGTCTTCCTTTATCTTCTTCCGTCTTTGGAAGTCTTCTCCTTAATTTTTGAACGTCTTCCTTCATCTCCTTCTTCCTTCTTGGACGGCTCCCTACTTCTTCCGTTTTTGGATATCTTCGCTTTCCTTCTTCTTCCTTCTTTCTCCGTTCCTTCACTTCCTTTCTTGCTTTGGACGTCATCCTGCGCCTACTTCTTTCTTTTTCCTTCTTTGGACGTTTTCCTTCATCTTTCTCTTCTTCTTTTGGACGTCTCCCATCAACACATTCTTCTTCCCTTTCTTCCTCATCATTTCGTGTTTTTGGTTCTTTTTAGTTGTCTTCTTTTAACCCTTAGTGATGGCGTTTTCTCCCCTATCCCTATTCCTGGTTCTTTTCTCAACCCTTTCATGTCGCCTTTATCATCCATTCCACTCCCCTTTCTTTCTTCCACTCTTCTCCCTTCTCATTTCCTCTACCCCTTCTTCTATTTCCCATTCGCTTCTATATCTTTCCATTCGTTGTCTCTACTCTCATCTCCCCTTTCTCCTTCCACTTTTCATTCCTCTCTTATTCCTTTCTTCTCCTCCCTTCCTATTTTCATCCTCTTTTATTTTCCTCGCTCTTTCCTCTCTGATATTCCTCCCTCTCTTCCCCACTCCCCCATTTTTCCTTTATCCCTCTTCTTAAGCTTTCCCTCTTCCCTTCTATTGTCCTACCTTTCATCTCCTTCTTCCCTCTATTCTCCCTCCCTTACCCTCTTTTCTCTCTGCCTCCTGCCCCTCTCACTTCTCTCGGCCTTCTCTCCCTCCGCACGACTCTATTCTCTCTCCTTTCTCCAATTTTCTTATCTCCCTTAATGCTTCCCCTTCTCTTCGCTCCTGCCTCCTATATCTCTTCTCCCTCCCTCCCCCCTTTATCTCTCTCCCTCTCTCCACACATCTCCCGCGCTCTCTCTCTCTCTCTCTCCTTGCATATCCCTCCCTTCTCCTCCCCTCCCTCTCATCTCCCTCCACCACCCTACTCCACCCTATCCCTCCGCCTCTCCCCTCCCCCTCCTCGCCTCTCTCCCGCCTCCTTCCTTTCCGGGAGGAGGTCTGCCCAACCTCTTTAGGGCTTGTAACACCTGCTAGACGAACATTTACATAACCCATAGCACAAACTCTTGGACGGTTCCGTTACACAGGGCTTGGGGGCGCAGGGGAGAGGGGGTGGGGGCAGGGGAAAAGGGGGAGGGGGGAAGGGCGGGCTCGATGCAGGAGTTGCAGTTGACCTACGCAGAAGTAGGGCCACCTCTGTTTTTCTCTTCTTCTTCTTCTTCTACTTTTTTCCCTTTTACTGAATTCCGAGATTAGATCCTCTGTTTCGTTACATTTCATCAAAGGAATATTTTGCCCATGCTCTTCGTAACTGTAAATTAACTTGCGGATAGATTAATAACATCTTGAAGGACCGTTTATCCGCACCTCGCAAGCTTGCATTTAGTGTCACCTGAAGGAGGCACTGTGCGCTACTGTCGTCGGCGAGGCACTCCCTGCCCACGGAACGGATTCCGAGAATGCCGGGCGTAGTGTCGTTCACGCGCGCTGAATACCTGATCAGCCAACGCGATGCTGTCCTCTACCTTATGGCGACCGTGCTGCGTTCTGGACACTAAATAGCTCATTATTAGTCGCTCAAGGATCCTGTGGCACGTTATGCCATCTAGAGCGCCCGGGACACCCACAGCTGGTGCCTTTTAGAGCAGGTGGCCACAGGTGGTGTGGCGGCCTGGCGCGGCCTCACTTCCTCTCCGCCAACACAGGCGCCTCGTACGGACCTGGCAGGGGGGGGGGGGGGATCTCCTATAGACCGAATACACACTCGTTTCTGGACAGGAACAGCTCATCTTCGTGTGAACGATTATTGTCATTTGCAACACTGGATTACTTTGATAAGACATGCCTTCGTATCCGTTCTCACCATCGCACACGGAGGATTGGTAACGCTGCGTCCAGGGAGACGGGCAACCTGACCCCGACGTGTGTGTGTTTGTGTGCCTGCGTACGTGCGAATGCATCTAGAGAAACTTTTTCTGCCAAACATGATAAGGCATTTGCAAGCTGTTGGTGAGAATCTGCATTTGTAATTATACGTTTTAATATCATCATTGCACTCCACAAAGGAAGAGGAATGGAAAAGGATAAAGATATTAGGTTATTGTCCTCTCCGCCCTCAGGTCAGGAGTTTCCACCTCACGCTTGGCTTTTGCTTGCTTGCTGCACTTCCGGAATCCAAAGGAGCGGGCCATATGCGTTCCTTCTTCCTCTCTGGCAAAGCGCCCGAGTCTAGGACGATCCGAGTCGCTGGCACTTTGACACAGAAATCTAAGAAGTTTTTTTTCCCTCCTTTTCGAATTATTCCTGAGGCATCATTCCCAGACGATTCTAGGTCACGTGGTATGAAAGTGGGTTTTCCCTTTACCCGATCCCTTGCTCCTGTCGCCGTCTTCCCAACACAGCTTCTGTGTTCCTGCCTCGTGGACAACGCCCCTTTTCTATACACAACTTCTTTTCATTCCTTAGCAACGCCTTTTGCATTAGACTTTTACAATCAAACTCTCCCGCCAATCTGCCCTCGCCTGACCTTACCTACTCTGCTATTTGCATGTCTCTCCTTTTCCTTTATTTAAACATCTACTTCCACTCCCAGTCCTGAATACAGCCGGACGTCGCCCCCCCCCCCCCCCCAGCGGCCCGCAATGCCTCTAAGAGATGCTTGACATGGTGGAAATGGCGTCTGACCCTCGTACACTCGGCACCGTGAGCTCGCGATAGCAAGTGTCACCCAAGTGTCACCTTCTCCCTCCCCGTGACACCGGGACACGGAGGAACACAGACACAAAGACGCCGGTCAGTTGTACGCCTCCTTCTTTGTGTTCGTTCGTCCTTTACCTTCGCACGATCCTTCTCCCGTTGTCACTTTGCACGAGTCATCGCTTCACCTTAAGGTATCCAGTTGTTTCCTGTGCGAACTTTGATAATGATATATTGTCCCTTATTCTATTTCTATTTCTAATGTTATTTTCCTGTTTAGATTCTCTCTTCATCCCTCCGCATGCTACCATTTTCCTGCGTTCGATTCCCTTCTGTCCTCTCGCATTGTTTGATTTTCCTCTTACCTTCATAGGACCTTTTCCCATCCTACACTGCCTGATCCTTCCCTTCCCACTCACTCTGCATGATCTCACTCTTTATCCTTCTTTTACCTCCTACGCACCTTGCATTAGCCTTTTCTCCGGCCTCATATCCTTATATCCCTCCTTCTTCCCTTTTATCGCACAGTCCTTTATCTCCTCATAAATACAGATATCCCTCTCTTGGTCCCAACACTTCAGAGCTCCTCGCTGATACTGGCTTTACCATCAAACATTTACAAATAAACACGAATCCATATTTATTGTAAGCCATTGTTCAGAAATTATGGAATCAACAGGTCCATTATATTTTGAAAATACATCCGATACAATATAACGAAAGTCGTGTAAACGTCTTCCCGACAACCATTGTTTGGCAAATAAAAGTCTGAAAATTGTGCTAAAGAAATGGACAAATATCAATTACCACATCTCTCTTAGGTCTTTTTTATCACCACAGAAGTTGAAGGTTTGATTCTCTTGATGCTGTGTACCTTCAAAATGCGAGGAAATCGTTTTTGAAATCTCTTCAACAATTTTTTTCTTCGTGTAGAAGGACGCCTCGCCATCTGAAAAGAAAGTTAGCTCGCAGTCTGCATTGCAAATAGCTGCCTACTCCACATGGGTGCTAAGTGGCTTCTCTCTCTCTCTCTCTCTCTCTCTCTCTCTCTCTCTCTCTCTCTCTCTCTCTCTCTCTCTCTCTCTCTCTCTATCTATCTATCTATCTATCTCTATCTATCTATTTATCTATCTATCTCTGTCTATCTATCTATCTATCTCTGTATACTGGTCTGTCTCTCTCTCTCTCTTCTGGTCTCTCCTCATGCCCTCTTCTCTATGTATCTATATGGATTTCTCTCTTCTCTCTCTCTCTCTCTCTCTCTCTCTCTCTCTCTCTCTCTTGTTTGTATGTGTGTATGCATTTATGTATATGTGTATATGGATGTATGGATGTACAAACGCATTCCCATTTCTATTTACATTATCCGAATCTTGTCGTTGAAATGTATGTAAAACCAC
>NW_020871260.1:185233-190233 GCF_003789085.1 Penaeus vannamei
CATACGAGAAGATGATCTCACTGAATTCATAAAATTTTGGATTCAGAGAGTATGCACTGATCTTGTGCCGCGAACAACCTCTGCAGTACAATATAAATAAATATCATGTAGAACAGTATACATATTTCTATTTCTTTTTTCATCGCGGTGCCTCGGTCTCTTACGCTTATCAGTGAGGTGTGAGCATACATCCAATCAAGTTATGACTCGTCCAAAGACAGTGAAAGTTATTGCGATTTATTGCATAAACATTTTAATGTATTTTCTAATGGCAAAAGATTTTCATATCCCTTTTCCAGAAGATGCGAGGGATGTTCTGTTCTTGAATAGATCCACGAGCGAAGTTACACTTGTTCTTCTTGCAATGCACGCCTGGAAACAAGCGGCAATGCAACTCGCCGCTTTGGCCGCACGAGCCTTAGGGTGAATGCAACACCGTGTAGTTATGCGATAATACAGCTTAAGCCTTGCTCTGCGTGAGATATATTGGCAACATCCTTAATCCTCTAAATGTCAGGATAGTATCATTCAGAGCATATAAATGAGACTTACATTACCACCGCTAAATTATGTCTCAAAGCAAGTTGTATTCAGGTTCATACTCCTACACATGTGCGAGTGCCTGTAATCTGACATACTCTATACGTTCGCGGCTTGGCGGCCCATCGGCCCTCAGCCGCAAACCGCACGGGTCAGCCAGCCAACACAACAACAAATTTGACATTGCTGCGTAGACATGTAGACGTAAAATCATGGCTGTCGCTCGCATGACCTTGCATGGCCCATGAGTTAGGATTCGAACCGTGTAATATTGTATGAAAGCTCAGGGCATCTTGACAGCACGGCGGCACACAAGACAGTAGTGAAGGCGGCACGCCCAAAACGTACGACCGTACACGCCCGCACTAACACCCAGATGCACCCGCAGTCTCCTCGACGATCTTAGCACTCCCAGAGCCCTTCGCAAGGTGGCGAGGACTGTTACTTAAGCGTGCGTGCGTTATCATGAGCTCTCGCCGCCGATCGTCCGCAGAGACGGCAGCCCAGAGCGAAGGGGACGCGCGTTTTGTGACATTTTCTTTCCAGGACAACATATGGTGAGCGGAGGGTCCATGTCGGCTGGGATTGTGTTTCGTTTTTTTCCATTCCCTTCGTTACTTTTTTTATTGGTCGCATCGCATGGGTAAATTCGAACCCACATTCTTTACTAGATTCTTGACGGAACAAAGATTTTATGTCGAAATGTCAAGAATTTCGGCATAAAGTTTGTTCTATATGTGCTTGTGTGGGTGTTTGTCTGCAAGCAGAGTATCTGATGCTTGTTCTACGCAGGGTGGTTCCCTGCTTTTGTTTTTGTTATCATTAAATTTATAGTCTGATCGGCGATTGTGCAACCAACTTCCTGATCCTTATCATTCGCTTGCTTCAACCTTCAGAATTGCTTTTACAATTTCGTTGTCTTGTGTTAATAGACGGCCTTTAGTTGGGCATTTTACACTGCCATAGTTACTGCGCAGTGCCAAAGCAATTATGCCTTCGCTTTTTTATGTGTTTCTACTTGTTCTTCCGTCATTAAGCCAGTTCTTCGTTCGCCGTTGCGGTCGCGTTCTTTGTTGTTCACCTTGCCTGCCTCATTTACTATTTTTTTACCCCAAGTGAGACAGATAGTGTTAACCCGCGCGATGGCGTTGCTAGGGAACCGTAAGTGTTGATGTGCATCCTGTTGCCGGCGGCGCTTTGGTCGTGAAGCCGTTTTTCCGTTGTTCCCGTTGGTAGAGCGGGGAATGACGTTGATTTTTTAATTGGCGCTGCTGATCTGGCTGTCAGTGCTGTTGACATTTCGCTGACTTTTTTGTGTTGCTTTTGTTAGTGAGGCGGGTCATTTTTTCTTTTTTACTGACACTGTTGTTTTTCTTGCGGCCTGTTGGCTTTGTTAAAAGGCGCTAGTGATTTTAATGGTGTTCTGCTTGCTCTTGTCGTTTCTATGTTATTTTTCTTATCGACATTGTTATCAAGAAATGTTACAGATAATCAATCTTACAGAACTTCTTGCGCCTCGTGTACGTCTGTCCGTCTTTTTCCTCACAGCCTTTATTGCGTCCGTCAGTTTAATTGCAAATAATTGCTTTATTTGCCCTCATTATGTTACTCTCGACTATTATTTCAAACAGACGATAAACCGTGTCTGGTCTCGACATCCTATATTAACCGATATCAACATTATTAATTACTGTTGTATTTAATCTCTTTGACTGCCGTTTCCGCTGCTGTTTGTTGATGCTGCTGCAACTGATACTGCTGCTGTGTTGGCTATTAACGCTGATAATGCACAGCTGGGAGTGCGGTCAGAGACAGCGTTACCAATGTCCTTGTTGATGGGGGTGTTGTCCTTGGTTGGTATTACTGCTTTCCTTGTCCTGCGGTGGCACCACTGTTAAGGTCTAATTTCCCTTGCGCAATCTTTGGTTTTCTTGCCTTTTCTCTTGCATTCTCTACTTCGTTTTTACACGCTTGTTATCATTTCTTTTTTCTTCTTTCTTCCTTTTTTCACCTTTGTTTAAATTCTTCCATCACACTGTTTTTGTTTTCGAAAAGATAAGCATTCTGTGGATATGAATATATTTTTGAAAGGAATGTAAAAAAAAAAGACGTTTCACTCCACGCCAGTGTTGTCGTTCCTGTCACGTGCATGATTAAACAGCCTTATCACTGTGACTGGAGCGGGTGCTTTATTGTCATTTTTTTTGTCTTTCTGCTTGACTTTCTTTTTGTTTCTTTGTTTTTTATTTCTTTTCTTTGTTTATTTAGTTTATTTCTTTTCCTTGTTTGCTTTCTTCTTGTTATTTTTCATTTTTTATGTTTTGTTTATTTGTTTTCTTTGTTTTCTTTTCTATGTTTATTTTTGTCTGTTATTTATCTTCTTTGTTTTCTTTCTTTCTTTCTTTCTTTTCTTTGTTTTCTCTTCTCTGATTTTTGTTTGTTTCTTTTTTTATATGTAAAACACCACTCTCTAGTTGCAAATAGTAGCCTTATTTTTCGCCTCAATAAAGTATCATAAAAGGAACCGTTGAAAATACTAAAAAGAAAAACCATTGGCAAATAAAAAGTGTGAAGCAAATACCGATAAACAAAATGAGATAAAGAATCAAGAAATTGTTTACGGCGGCGATAACCAAGCAAATCAAGGAGACAATGAGACTGGAAGAGAGAGAAGAGAGATGACGGATAAGGTCCGGATCCGGTCAGGAAAAGGGCGCTTCGACTGCGACCGGAAGCAATCCGAAGCGATCAGATTCGAAATTTAATATCATTGCGAGGAATTTATAAAAAGAAAAAAAAAAAAAAAGTCTTTCAAGAGGGAGGGGGTAAATGGGAAGGCGGGTAGAGAGAAAATGTGATAAATGGGGGAATGGCAAGGAAGGATGATAAAGAGTTTGTATTTTTGAGGAAAACGGATGATTTAAGGTCGACGGGAGTATCCGAGGCAGGCAGACACGAATGGGAAACGGGAAGGAGTGCCATAAATGGAAGAGATTAGCAGAAAAATAGTAAAAGGAAAAAGAGACGAGGAAGAAGAAGAGAGGGGAAGAGGAAAGACGCAAAGAGAGGAAATAGTTTAAGGGCGTGTAAAAGGGAGGACAAGAGAGGGAGAGCGGGGGAGGGGGAGGGGGGAGGGGGTGCGGCGCCGTCTACGTCACAGAGTCGGCAGCGTCGGGGCGGCTGCAGTCGGCACTTCCGCGCGACACATGTTAGGTTCGTCGGCCAAAAGAGCGGCCTAAGCGCCCCCTAGGCCGAAGGGCGTCTCGCCACGGGGGGCGTCGTGGGAAAAACTGTCGAGGTGCAGGTTCTTCCGGCCGCCTGTCTCCGCGGGGGGGCGGGGGGAGGGGGCAAGGCTCCAGCGGCGAGGGCTGGCAGGTGGTGCGTCTCGCGTCCAGGGTGGATGAGAGCATGACACCCTGCCACCAGCACTACCCCGGGCCTGCCACCCTGACACCACCGCTCGGACTCGCCTCAACTCGACTTAGAAAAATGTTTACATTACGCAGGCTAGCTACACTATTAAAAGTAATGTGGCGATTGCAAAGGCATCTCAAATTCTAACGCAAAACATTTCCATTTATCTAAATCAATCAATACGCATTTAAACTTCCATATTATACTCTTGAAATTTTCTTGAGCACATTCGCAATTGTCTGACATTCAACAAAATATAAACACTAAAATGCATAGAATGATAGACATCAATCATAGCTTATACTTAATGAGATATTAGAGCTACCCAAAGGACACCGTAAATCTTACTAACACAATAGATATATCTAAACATTGCTAAAGATATTCAAGGCTAATTAACACTATCTGAAGCTCGCTATCAACGCTTGAGTCCGGCTTGCACCTCCCTTAAAAAGGCCTCCCCTCAAACCATCGGAAACCCAGCCCGAACTGCTTACTTTTTCGTGCCTTCCTTTGAGTACCAGCAAATTATGCAGGAGACTCCCTGACATCGCATTGCCTTGTTCTCTGCAGCGTCAGAACCACTTCGACGACCACGAGTGACTATGTACGACCACCAAACTCTCGCACTCTTGCCCTTGTGGGTCTTTTGCGACACTCCCTGCCATGCCAACATTACGCCACGCCCTTTGTTTACGAAGATCTACCTCTGTAGTTCCTCTGGGTATGTGGCTTTGTGGTGCGTTTCCAAGACAGAAACGTAATTGCTATTAAGTAGTATTTCTCCAAAATGGTGATTAAGTAAAAGGGATAACCACAATGATTTGTGGCGCTGGATATTTCTATGACAAGAACGTAATTGCATTTACGTGGTAACCCTCCAAATTAGTGATTAATCAAGCTAGGTCCCGCACAAGTGATTCACAAGTTTCAACAATGCTGACCTTCAACCACCGTCCACGACAATCTGGATAGCAGGTGGACGCAGTTTTTAACGATCTAAAATGGAAACCAGTTGTCCCCGAGTGATAAAGGCCGTCCAAACA
>NW_020871260.1:210233-212733 GCF_003789085.1 Penaeus vannamei
CGTTTATCTTTCCCTTCCCCCTCTCTCTTACACACCTCGAGTCTCACGTCAAAGATATCAGGTATCTGTTGTTGTCAGAATTTAGTCTTCTGGGAATTTTCTCACAGTGTGCTGGTATGACTCCACGGTAATATCCACAAATAATACCTCTAAATATACCTTAAATAGATGTTAAAGACAGTGCTTTCCTAAGGCAAAGGGTGCTTGCATTTTGCATTTATTAAACGATAAGGTTGAAGGTGAAGAAGTATTGAATAAGATTATAGTAGGTGTGCGTTGTAAATGAATTCGTGACGAGAGTGTTGCAGACGATAAAATCATGTTCGAATAAAGTGATAGTGATTGTAATGAGACAAGTAGTGATGTTAATGATGATGATAACTTTCAGATGTTATTATTGGTACTAGTATCATCATTATTACTATATGCCAATGATATTTTGGCAAAGATCATGATGATACTGGTACTAATAACAATAATTGTGTGCCAATATTGATATTAGTCTTGGTGATAAATATTTTTATAGACCTTCCCTTGCATGATAATAATGTTAACAATAGTGATAATATTAGTATTCGTATTGACAAAAATTCTTATACCACAGATACTACCAATTATTATGATTATGATAGTCAATACAATCATATAATATATATAATCAATAAATATAATCATAAGATGATGAGATGCTGATAACAATGAATATATTGAATTTAGAATAATAATCAATAAAAGATTACTGGCTATTCATCTCAATCTGCAATAAAGTGCGGTGTTTACATTGTTTTTAGGTATCATTAGGGCCATCTCTCGCTGCTCAGGCCCCTGTCTCTATTCTATCTATTCCTTTTCTTATGAGGTTTTGATATAAAACTGTGTGTGCGTGTGTGTGTACATACATACATATATGTATATATATATATATATATATATATATATATATTATATATTATATATATATATATATGTGTTGTGTGTGTGTGTGTGTGTGGTGTGTGTGTGTGTGTGTGTGTGTGTGTGTGTGTACACATATTTATTTATTTATGTGTAAGTATACATAAATATTCATATACATATTGTATATACACATAATATATGTGTATATATATGTATATATGAATATATACATATATATGTGCATATATATATACATATATATATATATATATATATATATAATATATATATATATATAATATATATATACATATCTATATATGTGTGCGTGTGTGTGTGTGTTGTGTGTGTGTGTGTGTGTGTGTGTGTGTGTGTGTGTGTGTGTGTGTGTGTGTGTGTGTGTTAGTGTTAGTGTGTGTGTGTGTGTGTGTGTGGTGTGTGTGTGTGGTGTGTGTATACATATATATATATATATATATATATATAAACATACATATATATGTATGTATATGCATGCACATATATATACATAATATGAATATATATATATATATATATATATATATATATGTATGTATGTATGTACACATACGTACATATAAATAAATATATATGTATATATAACAGAAATATATATACTGTATATATACATACATATATATGTATGTGTATATATGCACACACACACGCACACACGCACCCACACACATACACACACACACACACACACACACACACACACACACACACACACACACACACACACACACACACACACACACACACACACACACATATATATATATATATATATATATATATATATATATATATATATATATATATATATATATATATATATATATTCAACCTGAATCCTCGTGTGCCACGGTCGAGGAGACGCACGTGATCATCCCTGAGCGAAGCCCACGAACTGAAAAGCGGACGTGAACTACAGAATGAAACATTTTTATTTCATTCATATACATTCACTGTCCTTTATTTCCCAGAATGCTGCATGTTATCAACTTATTATATTTCCTCTTGATTCTCTCTCTCTCTCTCTGTCATTTCTCAGCGTTCGGTTCCTCTCCACGAAAGCAGGGAAAGAAACAAACTTCCGATTTTTTTCGTCCCAAGGGTGTGTAATCTATAAAATGAAAGATGAACGAGATGTTGACGATAGAAGGCAAATTATCCTCTTTACGACAGAGGTCGTCATGCGTGCAGTGGGCCATTTTGAAGACCGCCATTTCCCAAAAGAAAGAGAAAAAAGAGAAAAGAAAAAAATGAAAAAATGAGTACCTGTCTACCTACACGGTAAGGGGGGGAGGGGGGAGGGAGGGAGAGACGGGCATGGGATAGAAAAAGAGAGAAAAAAGAAATCCTTTACACTTTTTAAAAAACGTATTCCCTCCTCGTAGCATCGAGCATTTTCCTCCTATCTCATTAATTAACAACTCAGAGTCTCGGGTCATAACTCGCTGATAATAGCACGTACGAGCTTCATCCATCGGTGTTTTCGAGGCGATCAAGGTAGATTTCCCAAGAAGTCCCGCTTGTTTACGTCTTATTAAAGCGTAAAGGTGCACGTGTTGGGAGA
>NW_020871260.1:217733-221436 GCF_003789085.1 Penaeus vannamei
CGTGGGTTCGCGTGCCTCTTGTGTTCACATTACATGGAGCAGATTAGGCGTGTGCTCGGCCTCGTGCCTCTCCAGCGGGGTCGAGCGAGGTTATCGTGTAAGTCTGCTCCGCCATCTGTATCTAAGGGGATCAAATCCTCTTCAAAGGATATCAGAGGCGATCGAATTGTTTTACTGAAGCGCGCAAGTCGGCTCCAACTCGTCGTTCCGCTGAGGATCAAAGCGAGCTGCGAGCGGTTGTACACGGTGCCACTGAAGCGCTATCGGGGCGGCCATCTAGGCATGGTAGTACGAACAAAATACCTGCATTCAGGGGCAGGAGCCGAGAGTTGTATTTTATATGGCACGATCTAGAGTATCTTTGAGGCTGCTTCTGTGCGCGATCTGACCATGCCTTTGTTGGCCTCATAGTCCCCTGTCTGTCTATGTCTGTATCACGACGTTGGTTGTTCGTCTTTCTGAACAAGTAGGTTATCACTGTCTGAATATTTGTCAGGAGGACAACTGATCCATATCGAAAGCGCCCATGTTTTAAAACCGTTAATGGCGATCAAAGATCAAACTGAACAGAATGCTTTAAAGGGAAGATGCAAGTTGCAGAATAACAGATTACAGACCTAAAGTCATGTCGTCCACGACTGGCCCCTTTATTCCCAGCTCAGCGGGCGGCTTGATTTATGCGGTAAGGAACAACCGTTTACTTATGATAAGTGATTTACAAATGGCATTCGGAGAACAATTTGCCTAATGATATAGACTCATAAAGATGAATATCCTTTGATCTATCTGCGCGTTAAGCTAGGATGACAGTGATGAAAAACGCTCTTGCATGACATTACTCGGAGTCCTGATTTGTCTGCCGATGTCACGGTGGCGGCGACTCCTTTATGATGGTGATTGAGTCGCTGAATAAAAATGGCTCTCTAATGGATTCTCTGTGGAAAGAAAATACAATCCTGCTTTTCTCCTTCGGCTGGGAAGGGAGTGGTTCTCGCTCTTTGTCTATATGGCAGTGTTAGCAATCTCTTCTCTCGTCGATTTTTTTTTTTTTTTTTTTTTTTTTGTGGGTTTGTTTTCTCAGCCATTTAGCAGTCTGTCCCTTGCGTCTCCGTTCGAACGCTGGAGATCTGCCTCGTCGCCAAGAAAGAAAGAAAGAAGAAAATATATATAGTGAGAAAGCGAGGCATATATAAATTCTAAACCACACTTGCGAAAGAAAAGAAAAAAAAATCCTTTAGAAAACCCCAGAGTCGATTTTTATATTTTATTTAAGCCGCATGTGAACTCTGATGCGACTCCCTTTTAAAATTAAGGAAAAGATCTTGCGCCAACATCAAACACACAATGCCGAAAGATAAAGATCGTGACGACTAACCATCTGGGAACACGTCTGGCTTTTGTTAATCTATCGCTGCGAAAAAAAAGACGAAGAAAAGGGAAATTTTGATCGGCTGATTACGCGTGTAGGTGGATAATTTAATTTGGTTAATTTTCTTATCGTTTGATGCCCTTTGATTGGAGCACCTGTGTTCCGAATTACCTATGCTAATTGAATATGTAACAATTGATAGCAACGTTGCACTTAGTAACCTCTGGCAATAATGAACGAACCATTGTTTTATCCGGTTTGTTTTGAATATTTGTATTCATACCGACACATGGCGTTCCGAAAGTTATTCTTGCGAAAAGGAAAATATGAACAAACTACTAATATTATGGCAAGGCTTAACAACACATCAGAGATTACCCCTGTACGCTTGTAGGTATGTAATTATGTGTATGTTTGTGTGTTTGTTTGTTTGTTTATTTATGTGTGTGTGTGTGCGTGTGTGTGTGTGTGTGTGTGTGTGTGTGTGTGTGTGTGTGTCTGTGTGTGTGGATGAGGGTGATTGTGTGGGTGTGTGAGAGTAAACATCTTAATATACGACTGAATGTTAAAATTCAAATGTACACGCATGCTAATAGTGTGTAATTTTGTGTATCTATATTTATGTAGTCGTGCAAATGTGTCTGTGCGTGCCTTTACCCATGTGTGTGACTGATATGTTAGCGAAACAAAATTTATCCGACCTCCAGTTCAACTCTCCCTCCCTCCCCCTGTCTGGACTCAGATACCCCCCCACCCCTCTGCCTCCCTTCTCCCACTTTCCCATCTTTCTCCTCTCTTATCCTTTCTCCTTCTTCCTTCTCTCCATATATTATCTCCCTCCCTTCCTTTTCCCTTCTCCAACTCTCTCACTGTCTCCCTTCCCCCTTTCCACCCTGCTCGTCTACCTTCCCCTCCCTTTCCCCTTCTCCCACCTCCTGCATCACCCTCCCCCTCCCTTTCCCCTTCTACGACCTCTCTCGTCTCCCTTCACCCCTCCAACCTCCCTTATCCCCCTCCCCCCGCCCTCCTCCCTCAGCACCTTCCCCAAGCCTCCCTCTCCTTCCCGCCCTCCCTTCCAACAGCAGGATAATGACTTTATTTCGGATAAGTGAACTAATAAATCACAGCTATCATCGACCGGCCGAACTTGTTTATACGGCCATTATCCCACACCAGCTTGTTGAACTTCGGGTTCTGTTTGCAGTGTAAGTTCTGGCTCTCAACCAAAGCAGCTTCTTTCACTGTAATGTACTGTTTCTATTTTCGTTAATTGCGACGGAGTGGTCAGGAGCAACATCTCTTTGGAATAGGATCGGGTTGTTAAATAGGATTTTCTTTTTGTTTTTGTTTTTAAGCGTCTTTTATCAATTTATTTGTTTAGTGTTTTCGTTGTTCACTTCTTGTTTTTCTTAGGAAGGAGTGATATCAATTTAGATAAATCTGTATGCGAAAGGTTTAGTGCTGGCCCTAACAATTATGCTTTTAGTGTAATATATACCCACCTCCATGTACATGATATCAAAAATAGAAATAAAGTCAATGCTAGTTTTATATAAAATGGTTTTGTTACGACACCAAATGCGCAGTAGACGATAACGTTACAACAGCGTGTGAGAGAAACATCCCACGTTCCTTTAGCTTCTGGTAAGTAAAGAGAAAAAATGTGAACGCAATTTTCTTCTAATTTCTTGGAAGCAGGAAGAAAAAGCCTACATTTTGGCCGACACTCAAGGGGAAAGAGAGAGGGGAAAGCAGGACGATGGGCAAAAAGAGGAGGAAACAGAGGGGAAAAAATCTAATTATTTTTGCAGCTGTGAAGAAGGAAGAGAAGGAGAGGATGATGAAGTAAGCGAAGGAAAAGAGAGGAGAAGGAAGAGATGAGGAGGATGTTATGAAAGGAAGAAGAATGAGGGGATGAAAGAGAAGAAGAGCTTCAAATGAACAAAAATGAGAAAGTAAAGAGGAAAGAGAAACGAAGGAGAATGTGAAGAAGAAATGGAAAAGGCAAATACAAGATGAGAGCAGGAAAAAGATTCGGAAAATAAAATTAAGAAAAAAGGGAAAACACTAGACGAAGGAGAAAAGGTTATAGAAAAAAGAAAGATCTAAAGGAAAGGGGACAAAGAAGGAGAGAAAAGAGAAAGAGTTGAAAGCAGGGGAGAGAGGGAGGGAGAGATGACCCCGAGGGCAGCGAAGAGGCCACCACGACGACCCGCCGGAGGTCAGAGCCGCCACTTCCTTCTGCTCGCTCCTCTCCCTCTCCCTTCCCTCCTCTCTTCTTTATATTGGTTTGTATGTATACATACACATATTATATTATATTATTATATAGTA